>RQTK01001738.1:12351-35213 GCA_003991915.1 Elysia chlorotica
ATATTAACCTGTGATACCTCTTTGGCAATCTAGCATATATGCAATGGCGTCATTGATTTTGTTAAATCTTTGTTGGATCTTCCGACTGTTTTACTTGGAAAGTTCACTGCAGATCCCATTGAAAAGGCCTTCAGCAAATTAAGACAGGGCAGTGGTGGAACATACTTTATTAATGTCCAACAAATACTATTAAAAGTGAATACATTTCAAACATTTGCTGCGATTACTTGTTGATATTGATGAGTTTTCTACAAACTCTGGTCATACTAGTCATAAATGTCAATTTGAATGGACAGAGGATGTTTGTGGGTTGGTAGAAAAGTTGCCAGAGTTGGAATATTCATTGAAAGATGAGATAAAGCACAGTTTTGTTTATATTGCTGGTTATGTGACACGGAAAGATGATGTTTGTGAAGAACGCGAGGACATATATAGTTATTTTGAAAAGTTTGGAGAGTTTACTTCAAGTTTATACTGAGGTGGTTTGAAGAAAGCTAATGATTCAACCTATCAGTGAACAATTTTTTCCTACATAGTTTTTTCCCTTATCGTCAACCATGTGTGCAGAAATTCTCTAAGGGATACACTGCTCAAGATCTCCGAAGCTTTTGACTTTAAAATAAATCATAACCATTGCTTCACATTGAGCAATATATTTCCAACAAATTTTGTAAAATAAAAAACCTGCCATTGGAGAAGGAGCCAAAACAAAAGATATCAAAGCTATCCTAGGGTAGAGCTATTTTTGTCTTAATTAAATTTCAATTTTATAGTCTTTTTCAACTTAACTATTTTTTCCATTTATTTGATCCCACACATGTTATTTTAATTATTGACACAATAAACCTATAAACTACTTCATAGGCTGGCAATTTTATCATATGCCCTGCAAAGCTCTTTTCATTTGATCGGAGCACTTACAAACAATAATATATGAAACAATAGTGTTTTAAGGATAAAAAGCCTACTGTGTACTATTTATATATGTGTAAGCCTGCAATTTCTTTCTTTATTCTTTTTTTATACTCCTAAATCATTCTTTTATGCCTTTCAAGCATTTTTGTAATATAAAACCTGAATTTGTTAGGTAAATTGTAACCGCCTCCACATTATTTCTAATGACGCACGTTGAATAGGCCTGTTATTAAGTACTCCATGGGTCAGGCAAAAACCCTTGGCAAATCCATCGCTGAGTAAAAATGATCTGACTTAGGTTATGAACTGCTCTTTTTTATTTTGCATGAATTACCCAGCAGGTAAGTTGATTACATTACTTATAATTATATAAAGAAAATAAAAGAAACTGAATTAAAAGTTAATCACACCACAGAGGGCATTGTCTCCCCTCATAAGTGCACGTTTTGCCATTTTAATTTTTATTTCTCTCATTTCTTCAACTTATTTTTGTTGGCGCATTTGAAATTTTTGTTTCCTCAAAACTTTTAAAACTGTGATGGGTTTTCTACTATTAAATTGAGGAAATTTCTGATAATCCTATAATATTCAAATAATAGTGATTATTTTTTTTTCCAACAGTCAGAAAAAATGAGTATTGGCCACAGTGAGAGTGACTCCGGTGTCTATTCAACAACGGACAAACAAAAGCTTGTTTCACTTCCTCCATCGGGACCACAGCAAGAGGAAGCAAAAGTGAATGCAGCTCCACACAAACAAAGCCAGCCCAATGCAAGACTCTCAAAGTTAACTTCTCCACACACTGACAATCAAAAGAACCAGCAAAGTGAAGAGGCTATTTCGTCATATTCAAAACAAGCACCGCAGGATAATCATGCTAAGAATGAGCAGACTAAGAATGCCTTGATTGATAAGACTAATTCAAGCCACATGCGGTTCAGAAATGTCACCAAACAGTTAGCTTGTATAGAGGAAGATAAGGGCATCGGTTCCACAAAGGACCACAGAGCGCACAGTCCACTAGATCTCTGGCAAAGAAAGGACATGTGTGGCCCCCCGAAAGTGAATGTTTGTGTAGCTGTGGAAGCGCCCTCTTCCCACGCTAGAAGTAGTATGGCCCCGGGCATTGCTTCTATGAAGAGCATGCCGTCTGAGAATGAATACAGTCAGCAAGGAATTCATAAGGGAGGGAACAGGCCATTGGTAGATCTTGTGCAATCCTCCAATAAGCTTTCAGATGGTTACAGCGAGGACCCTCTTAGCCTGGATAGGGATGATGTTTCTTGTGATGGAAGCGAGGATAGTGGGGACAGAGATGGATACGGGGATCAGTCTGAGTGCGATGATGGCTACAAAGAGGATGCAGAGAGAATGGCGTCCGATTCACTGCATCTTAAGAACGATGGGTATGCAGAGGATAGAGTCGCGGCAGACCCAGCTTATGACGGCTACAAATACAATGAGTCTGGGAGCAAAACTGGCCAGTTCTGGGAAGAATCATCTCTGTGCTCTGAGTCTGAGAGAGAAGACCTGGCATGCTCTTCAGTAGAAAGGGAACCTACATCTTCTGGCTACCAGTGCCATTCTTTTCTACAGGCCTCAAGTATGCCAGCCCATAGAGTCTAAAAGAACAACAACAACTTCATAGTTTTTGCTCATCCTTTTCATGGAAATACATTCATTAAGAAGTTAACAAAAAAAAAATCAACAACAACAACATCATTGAAACAGATCAAGGTGTATTGTTCTTGTTGTTGAACGAATTATATAGATCTTTAATATCCATAGATATTTTATTTTAAAATATGTCTATTGGACGCTTGGCTTTGTCATTAACTGGACGAATGATTGTTAAGTGAATGACGTGCATCATCTTTCAAGAACATTAATTATCAATTATTGTTTTTATTTAGACCAATATTATTATTTTGTGTGCTCCTGATCTGCGTGTGACAAATTCTATTTCCTCGCTTTTTTTTTCTTCTGATTTTGTGCAAGCAAAACCACACATAACAAGAAGTGAATGAGTAAACTTTACTTGTGTTCAACTTATATTTGATTTACTAACAAGATAGTGGTGAAAACAGATGATGTTAAAAAGAAAAAAAAGCCAATCACTCCTTGGTTTTTGTGAAGGTAGTCGATTGACCCTCCCTATCACTACCACCCCCACCCAAAAAACAAGACCAAAAAAACAACAACAAAAAAACAGAAAGACAAAAATTTGTTAGAGAGATGAATATTTTGGCACGAGTCAATTCCTCGAATAAAGGAAAGTGCAACCAAAGGGGATACGCCAGTGATTAAGGTTAGAGAGCAAATAAATAATGATATACTGGTCTCAGTGATTAAGGTTAGAGAGCAAATAAATAATGATATACTGGTCTCAGACCGTTTCTTTTTGATGGTCGATCATACAATTTTGTTTCTCTCTCCCTCTATCATACTAGTCTATCTGTCTTTTCTCTCTCCCCACTCTCTTCATTATCTTTTCATGTTCAGTCTACACACCATAAATGAAACCCATAAAGGATATTCTTAGTTCTCCTTATCAAGCGTTCTCATTTTCTTTATTCACAAGAAAACCTTTTTCTCCTTTTATACATAATTTTTCATTTACTTAACCTTGATAGAAGGAAACCAAACCAAAATTCACCTTTTTTAAACTCATGGAACTTCTGGCCTAACTACACGTACCTGTAATGTTTTTTAGATTTGATAATCATATTTTTATTTACGTTTGCTTCATTCAAAAAGATTTTGTATTCATTTCTTTGCAATATGAATGCCTCTTCTGACACACCTGTTAGATCTGATTAGACGATCTTTCCACACCTAAGCATATTTAACTGATATATCACAAACGTGTTTTCACAAAGAGTTGCATATCTTAGTTGGCTATCCAGAACTTTGCTTACAAATCAATGACACCCTCAGTCAGTAAGGTTTTAAAGTGCAAACATTTTATTATGATTGTTAAAAACAACAACCAATGTGCAAACATGGGACCATTTAACAGCAAACTGGTTGAACATAACTCATGGCCCCCAGCTAAGGAGCTCAGCTCTTTGTGAAGTCTCTTGCTAATATTGTAACATGGGACCATTTAGCAGCAAACTGGTTGAACATAACTCGTGGCCCCCAGCTAAGGAGCTCAGCTCTTTGTGAAGTCTCTTGCTAATATTGTAACATGGGATCATTTAACAGCAAACTGGTTGAACATAACTCGTGGCCCCCAGCTAAGGAGCTCAGCTCTTTGTGAAGTCTCTTGCTAATATTGTAACATGGGACCATTTAGCAGCAAACTGGTTGAACATAACTCGTGGCCCCCAGCTAAGGAGCTCA
The DNA here is from genome assembly GCA_003991915.1 of Elysia chlorotica. Taxonomy (NCBI): domain Eukaryota; kingdom Metazoa; phylum Mollusca; class Gastropoda; family Plakobranchidae; genus Elysia; species Elysia chlorotica. The sequence continues at coordinate 16,612 of RQTK01001738.1, forward strand.
GCTCTTTGTGAAGTCTCTTGCTAATATTGCTTTGACTGTGGCAAGTTTTTTCAGCTTTGTGTACCAGCACAGTGCCTCTTGACATTGCTTGTATTTGACTTGAGATTTTTGATGGCACATTTTTTTTAAAGTGAATGGATTTATCAATTATTTTTTAGAGCATGCTCAAAATACTTTGTTTACAATTACTCTTTTAGGAGTTGTATTTCATACACACATTTTTTTTTTGGTGTGTTTTGTTTGATTTACAATTTTTAAAAATACATTAAAATTTTAATGTGTATGAAATAATCTTTTTGTGGATTAATGGTTCATATTTTTTATCAATTTGAAGGTAAATGAGAATGGTTAAAATGAGCACAATATCAATTCACTTTTTGCTTGTAAAAAGCTTTTCTTTCTTTTTTGTGCTTTTGAAAGTTTCTTTCTTGCTGCTATATAGGTAAATGTCTCTAAAACTTATTTTAGTTAAAGATTTTCAGCCGTGAGACTTATATCTAAGGCAGCTACTCTGCTGGTGATAATATTATGTATTTGTTGCCAAATATTTCTCATTTTATTTTTAAAAGTTAAATGCTTTGATTGCAATCTTAGGTAATTTTTTAAATTTAATCAGTTTAACAATGCCACAATTTTGTACTTTTTTTAAAGAGCAGTAACAAATAGTGTTAGGCAGATACAATTTGTACTGTTATAGTCAGTGACATAACTATAATTAATACTGGAATAGTGAAATGTTAGGCAGATACAATTTGTACTGTTATAGTCAGTGACATAACTATAATTAATACTGGAATAGTGAAATGTTAGGCAGATACAGTTTGTACTGTTATAGTCAGTGACATAACTATAATTAATACTGGAACAACGAAATGTAGGGCAAATTACAGTATAATGAAACTGGAAGATAAACCTACTCTGGAGCAGACATTTGATAATTCTCAAAATTCAAATAGTTACATGTATTAAAACCTATAGGCTACCAGTAGCTTATATAAGATCTCTAGAAACATGTGTGTTAAAACTGTTATGCTTTCTGTACATTGATGTGCATCACAGAGGAGTGTGCCATAGGGTTGTACATGTTTGTAGCTTCTTGTGCCACAGAGGAACAAACAAAAACAGCACCAGCCTCGTGTTTCTTAGCGGTCAAGTCAGTTAAAAAAAAAAATTGATGTTATGTTGAGAGGATTTGGATCTTTCTGCGTCTGAAGATTTGCCTCATTACAGTTTGAGAATAAGATTATCCTTGACTTTCAACCAGAATTTTATGAGTGGGCAAATATCGAATTGTTTTTTTTTTCTTGATTTGAAAGAGAAAAAAAGTAAAATGCATAATACATTATATTTTATGTGACATACCTGTTAATTTGTATGTACAAATTTACCTTCAGATTTACTACATTAAAAAGGAACAAGAAGATCGGTGTATCTTATTGCTGGAGCATTATTTTACCAATATGAGTCCATCCTAACAGTTAGCTAGCTACCACCAGTACCAATTAGTGTCAATAATTTGAGTTTATTGTATTAGTAGTAACTAGTACCAATTGGTGTCAGTAATTTGAGTTGATTGTATTTGTAGTAACTAGTACCAGTTGGTGTCAGTAATTTGAGTTTATTGTATTAGTAGTAACTAGTACCAGTTGGTGTCAGTAATTTGAGTTTATTGTATTAGTAGTAACTAGTACCAGTTGGTGTCAGTAATTTGAGTTGGTTGTATTAGTAACTAGTACCAGTTGGTGTCAGTAATTTGAGTTGGTTGTATTAGTAACCAGTACCAGTTGGTGTCAGTAATTTGAGTTGATTGTATTAGTAACTAGTACCAGTTGGTGTCAGTAATTTGAGTTGATTGTATTAGTAACTAGTACCAGTTGGTGTCAGTAATTTGAGTTGATTGTATTTGTAGTAACTAGTACCAGTTGGTGTCAGTAATTTGAGTTTATTGTATTAGTAACCAGTACAAGTTTGTGTCAGTAATTTGAGTTGGTTGTATTAGTAACTAGTACCAATTGGTGTCAGTAATTTGAGTTGGTTGTATTTGTAGTAACTAGTACCAGTTGGTGTCAGTAATTTGAGTTGATTGTATTAGTAACTAGTACCAGTTGGTGTCAGTAATTTGAGTTGATTGTATTAGTAACTAGTACCAGTTGGTGTCAGTAATTTGAGTTGATTGTATTAGTAACCAGTACCAGTTGGTGTCAGTAATTTGAGTTTATTGTATTAGTAACCAGTACAAGTCAGTGTCAGTAATTTGAGTTGGTTGTATTAGTAACTAGTACCAGTTGGTGTCAGTAATTTGAGTTAGATTGTATTAGTAACCAGTACCAGTTGGTGTCAGTAATTTGAGTTGATTGTAGTAGTAACTAGTACCAGTTGGTGTCAGTAATTTGAGTTGATTGTATTAGTAGTAACTAGTACCAGTTGGTGTCAGTAATTTGAGTTTATTGTATTAGTAACTAGTACCAGTTGGTGTCAGTAATTTGAGTTGATTGTATTAGTAACTAGTACCAGTTGGTGTCAGTAATTTGAGTTGATTGTATTAGTAACTAGTACCAGTTGGTGTCAGTAATTTGAGTTAATTGTATTAGTAACCAGTACCAGTTGGTGTCAGTAATTTGAGTTGATTGTATTAGTAACTAGTACCAGTTGGTGTCAGTAATTTGAGTTGATTGTATTAGTAACTAGTACCAGTTGGTGTCAGTAATTTGAGTTGATTGTATTAGTAACTAGTACCAGTTGGTGTCAGTAATTTGAGTTGATTGTATTAGTAACTAGTACCAGTTGGTGTCAGTAATTTGAGTTGATTGTATTAGTAACTAGTACCAGTTGGTGTCAGTAATTTGAGTTTATTGTATTAGTAACTAGTACCAGTTGGTGTCAGTAATTTGAGTTGATTGTATTAGTAACCAGTACAAGTTGGTGTCAGTAACTTGAGTTTATTGTATTTGTAACTAGTACCAGTTGGTGTCAGTAATTTGAGTTGATTGTAGTAGTAACCAGTACCAGTTGGTGTCAGTAACTTGAGTTTATTGTATTTGTAGTAAATCGTGTTGAATGAGATTGGAAAAACACTGTGGCATGTCACCACTCTTCTCATTTAAATTAAATTTTTATGACATAATATCTGTATCATCTACATTATTTTAGGACTGGCCAATTTTACGATTTCGCTCAGGACCAACTTGTACTAGTACCATTTGACAATACATTTACTCTTAGCTTATGTAAATAATAGGTATTTGATTTTAATACGTGTATAAATACCTGTGCCACTTCTTACTTAAAACTGTAAAATGTCTGGTGAAACCAGGGCTCTAAAACATGTATGTTCAATAGTTAAGCTACTTAAGGATGAGCCATTTAATGGAAGTCAATCAAATTGTACCCGAGAGAAACAGTTGTAAGGACTACGTTGTACATGTAGTTGCTTTCATTCTCTTAGAGTTCAAAGGACGTCATTGTGTTTGCTTTCACTCTCTTAGAGGACATATTATCTACACTATGTTTAAAGATCCTGTCAACTTAATAGTCTTCCATTTTATTTTTTTTTTATTTTTTTTTTTTGGAACAACTGAAGAGGGCAGACAAGCAACCTATTTTCAAGTAAGCTAAGGTGCATGGTGAGGGCGTCAGGCGAGGACCGATATACTCCCACCCCTCCTGAGTTATTCCAAAAACAAAGCGCGTTGAGGAAAGCGCCACATGTAGCAACATACCCTACAGTTGCAGCTTGTTTTATCAGTACATTATTGTACAACCAGGACCAAAGTTTTGTACCCTAACTTTAAGGGTACCGGGGCAAACTTTACTCTTTTTTTTTTCTCCTTTTGAGGGATTGTTGATGAATAATCTGTTATTGTTTCTGGCACAAAGTATATGAACAAACTCAGAGTGAGACATAAAAAAATCATTAATTTTTATCCCCCCCCCCCCTCTCCCCCGGGCTCTGAATTGGGTCAGTGGGTAGTGGCCCAGTTTACATACAGAAGGTTTAAGTACAGGTTACACACGGGAGGTTTAAATACAAGTTACACACGGGAGGTTTAAGTACACGTTACACACGGGAGGTTTAAGTACACGTTACACACGGGAGGTTTAAGTACAAGTTACACACGGGAGGTTTAAGTACAAGTTACACACGGGAGGTTTAAGTACACGTTACACACGGGAGGTTTAAGTACACGTTACACACGGGAGGTTTAAGTACACGTTACACACGGGAGGTTTAAGTACACGTTACACACGGGAGGTTTAAGTACAAGTTACACACGGGAGGTTTAAGTACACGTTACACACGGGAGGTTTAACTACAAGTTACACACGGGAGGTTTAAGTACACGTTACACACGGGAGGTTTAAGTACACGTTACACACGGGAGGTTTAAGTACACGTTACACACGGGAGGTTTAAGTACACGTTACACACGGGAGGCTTAAGTACACGTTACTCACGGGAGGTTTAAGTACACGTTACACACGGGAGGCTTAAGTACACGTTACTCACGGGAGGTTTAAGTACACGTTACACACGGGAGGCTTAAGTACACGTTACTCACGGGAGGTTTAAGTACACGTTACACACGGGAGGTTTAACTACAAGTTACACACGGGAGGTTTAAGTACACGTTACACACGGGAGGCTTAAGTACACGTTACTCACGGGAGGTTTAAGTACACGTTACACACGGGAGGCTTAAGTACACGTTACTCACGGGAGGTTTAAGTACACGTTACACACGGGAGGCTTAAGTACACGTTACTCACGGGAGGTTTAAGTACACGTTACACACGGGAGGCTTAAGTACACGTTACTCACGGGAGGTTTAAGTACACGTTACACACGGGAGGCTTAAGTACACGTTACACACGGGAGGTTTAAGTACACGTTACACACGGGAGGTTTAACTACAAGTTACACACGGGAGGTTTAAGTACACGTTACACACGGGAGGCTTAAGTACACGTTACTCACGGGAGGTTTAAGTACACGTTACACACGGGAGGCTTAAGTACACGTTACTCACGGGAGGTTTAAGTACACGTTACACACGGGAGGCTTAAGTACACGTTACTCACGGGAGGTTTAAGTACACGTTACACACGGGAGGCTTAAGTACACGTTACTCACGGGAGGTTTAAGTACACGTTACACACGGGAGGTTTAACTACAAGTTACACACGGGAGGTTTAAGTACACGTTACACACGGGAGGTTTAACTACAAGTTACACACGGGAGGTTTAAGTACAAGTTACACACGGGAGGTTTAAGTACACGTTACACACGGGAGGTTTAAGTACAAGTTACACACGGGAGGTTTAAGTACACGTTACTCACGGGAGGTTTAAGTACACGTTACACACGGGAGGTTTAAGTACACGTTACACACGGGAGGTTTAAGTACACGTTACACATGGGAGGTTTAAGTACAAATTGTACTTTACAGTGTACTTGGCTTTACAGACAAAATTACGTTCTTCCATTTGGAACAAGCAAGAAAACTGAAATTTATTATTAAAAAATAAAAAAAAAAGAATGTATTAAAGATTAACCACTGTTTTACTTAATGGTTTAACTTCAGCTATTTGCAGTCTAAATTATGAATGTCTATGTTTGAAGTATAATTAATTATTTTTACAAAATCTTGTGAGGTCTACTCAACACCGTGTACATATAATTATTTTGTTTTGCCATGGTTTTTTAAGGATGCTATGAGTATGACACTACAAATAAAACATAATCACAAAAAGTTGAGTATTTCGTGTTTTTTCTCTTCTTTTAATTTTTGCCGGTAATTAATTTAACTAATGATTATTATTTTCTGTGAAACTTGTGGTAACTTCCATGCAATATAATACACTATAGTATCATATCTTTATAAAACGTTGATAAGCAGTGCGTTAGCGATTAAGTTAACTTGATCTTTGCCAAGCATTGTATCTGGAAGAGGTAACTCGCGCTGAGTTGAGTTGATTGCTCAGGTGCGTTGTATCTGGAAGAGGTAACTCGAGTTGAGCTGAGTTGATTGCTCAGGTGCGTTGTATATGGAAGAGGTAACTCGAGTTGAGTTGAGTTGAGTTGATTGCTCAGGTGCGTTGTATATGGAAGAGGTAACTCGAGTTCAGTTGAGCTGAGTTGATTGCTCAGGTGCGTTGTATATGGAAGAGGTAACTCGAGTTGAGTTGAGTTGATTGCTCAGGTGCGTTGTATATGGAAGAGGTAACTCGAGTTGAGTTGAGTTGAGTTGATTGCTCAGGTGCGTTGTATATGGAATAGGTAACTCGAGTTGAGTTGAGTTGATTGCTCAGGTGCGTTGTATATGGAAGAGGTAACTCGAGTTGAGCTGAGTTGATTGCTCAGGTGCGTTGTATATGGAAGAGGTAACTCGAGTTGAGTTGAGTTGATTGCTCAGGTGCGTTGTATATGGAAGAGGTAACTCGAGTTGAGTTGAGCTGAGTTGATTGCTCAGGTGCGTTGTATATGGAAGAGGTAACTCGAGTTGAGTTGAGTTGATTGCTCAGGTGCGTTGTATATGGAAGAGGTAACTCGAGTTGAGTTGAGTTGATTGCTCAGGTGCGTTGTATATGGAAGAGGTAACTCGAGTTGAGTTGAGTTGATTGCTCAGGTGCGTTGTATATGGAAGAGGTAACTCGAGTTGAGCTGAGTTGATTGCTCAGGTGCGTTGTATATGGAAGAGGTAACTCGAGTTGAGTTGAGCTGAGTTGATTGCTCAGGTGCGTTGTATATGGAAGAGGTAACTCGAGTTGAGTTGAGCTGAGTTGATTGCTCAGGTGCGTTGTATATGGAAGAGGTAACTCGAGTTCAGTTGAGCTGAGTTGATTGCTCAGGTGCGTTGTATATGGAAGAGGTAACTCGAGTTGAGCTGAGTTGATTGCTCAGGTGCGTTGTATATGGAAGAGGTAACTCGAGTTGAGTTGAGTTGAGTTGATTGCTCAGGTGCGTTGTATATGGAAGAGGTAACTCGAGTTGAGCTGAGTTGATTGCTCAGGTGCGTTGTATATGGAAGAGGTAACTCGAGTTGAGTTGAGTTGATTGCTCAGGTGCGTTGTATATGGAAGAGGTAACTCGAGTTGAGTTGAGCTGAGTTGATTGCTCAGGTGCGTTGTATATGGAAGAGGTAACTCGAGTTGAGTTGAGTTGATTGCTCAGGTGCGTTGTATATGGAAGAGGTAACTCGAGTTGAGTTGAGCTGAGTTGATTGCTCAGGTGCGTTGTATATGGAAGAGGTAACTCGAGTTGAGTTGAGCTGAGTTGATTGCTCAGGTGCGTTGTATATGGAAGAGGTAACTCGAGCTGAGTTGGGTGTGAGACTAGTTCGTTGGATCCAAGATAGTTTACTAAAGACAAACAAGAAGAAAAATGGGAACACGTTTATACATGTATGTTTGTTTGAATGTAGAGTGTTATTTGAATCCAAGCTCTACTGTAAGAGTATCCTGGCTGAAATTGGACATCGCGTTTCATCCTCGTCAATTAAAATGAAGAATCTGAAGGAATGTGTTGTTTTATGAATCCTGCAATAAATGCCCCCCCCCCCTTGATCAGAAAGTTTCTTTGTGACAAAACGTTAAAGCTCTGATCTACTGTTATCTGGAAGAAATGTCTCTCGGCCAAGAAAGCGGTTGCGTAGTGATGTCTGGAGAAAGTCAAAGGGGAAGGCGAGTTCGAGGTAATTGAAGGCCACAAGCACACACACGCACACACACACACACAACCACAGAATGATGAGGACGCACTTTTGATAATGATGGCGCACCGAGAGTCTCAGGAGAAGGGATGAGAACCACGTTTCCTGATACGCCTGACTACCGACAGTGTAGACCCGAGCTATGACTGGGAGTCGGTGCAGCTTCGCTGGTCTACCATCTCCGCTGTCACTGTGGGCCACGTGACCACAAATCCACTGCTGATCCGGCACCACGGCACGGACGGCGATTGGGCCTGGTCGATCAGCTCTGGGATGACAGCTAGGTGAGCTTGATGCGACTGCCACACACTACCTGGCACCGGCCCTTCCATTGGTCTTTGTTCGGGTCTGCTGTAGATGCCTGACGGGTGTTGCTCTGCATCTTGACCCTGGACCGTCGACCCTATGGAATTTGGGTGACTTTGATTAAGAAGGGGTAATACTGAGAGTGATGCCCTCCCTTCTAGTCCTTCTATATCTCCATTGTTAGCTGAGATGGTGGTTTTAGCGCCGCTTCTCTGAATCCCGAATGTATGGATGTTATTGAGGACTCTGTGGAAAAATCGGGAATACCAAAATGATTGGCAAAGTGGCCAAAATCCTTAAGAGACAAAGGTTTGTTTCTTACTGCCCAAACGTCAGCAACAACGCTAACCGCGGACACGTCAGCAACAACGCTAACCGCGGACACGTCAGCAACAACGCTAACCGTGGACAGCTAACAACAACGCTAACCGCGGACACGTCAGCAACAACGCTAACCGTGGACACGTCAGCAACAACGCTAACCGCGGACACGTCAGCAACAACGCTAACCGCGGACACGTCAGCAACAACGCTAACCGTGGACAGCTAACAATACTACGTCGTGCTACCACAAAGAGACAATTCACAACCTAATCTCATGCCGTCACATTACACCAAATCTTCAAGTAGCCTAAGGCACGAAATGGGACAAATTTCAACAGGCTTTCCAAAATAGTAGATCAGCACCACCACATACAAACAAAAACAACAAAATAAAACCAAAACTAAAACGAAACAAAAAACAAAACAATAAATTCAAAGCGGGAAAAAAATGTTTATGTAGAGGGTGAAAATAATCTTGTGCAAAAGTTTTCAAAAGCATTGTAGTTGGCTGCAGTTCATGCCAGTACTCGAAAATTGTAAAACTAGAACCCGCCCCTGGGAAAAAAACCCAGTAACAAAATCAACAACAAACAAAACCATTGACAAAACAAAACAGAAAATGCTTACACTAAAATTTAATGTAAGCACCCCCCCCCCTTTCACCTGTTGGTCTCCTGTAGCAGCCTGGCCCTATGGCAGTCAGCCTTCAATTGGTCCCTCTGCTTGAGGTAGTCGCTGGCTTCGATTGATCCGTTTCTAAATTTGGTGAAAATGTCGAAAGAGAATACATAGATCACAAACGTAATATTTACACTATAATGCATGCAAAGGCAACTGAAAAGGATTCTGTTATACTGTGCTTGAGGTAAGAGGAAAACAAATTTAATTAATTGAAGCACCGTTCTGCATGCAGTAGAACCCGCTTAAGATAAACTTCACGGCGACAGCCTAGAATTTTTTTTATCAAAAGTTTACCTTAAACAGTGACCGTAAAGAGAAAAAAGGGAAAAATTCTCTTAAGCTGTAGTTTATCTTAAATAGTGACCGTAAAGAGAACAAAGGGAAACATTCTCTTAAGCTGTAGTTTATCTTAAACAGTGACCGTAAAGAGAAAAAAGGGAAAAATTCTCTTAAGCTGTAGTTTATCTTAAACAGTGACCGTAAAGAGAAAAAAGGGAAAAATTCTCTTAAGCTGTAGTTTATCTTAAATAGTGACCGTAAAGAGAAAAAAAGGGAAAAATTCTCTTAAGCTGTAGTTTATCTTAAACAGTGACCGTAAAGAGAAAAAAGGGAAAAATTCTCTTAAGCTGTAGTTTATCTTAAACAGTGACCGTAAAGAGAAAAAAGGGAAAAATTCTCTTAAGCTGTAGTTTATCTTAAATAGTGACCGTAAAGAGAAAAAAAGGGAAAAATCTCTTAAGCTGTAGTTTATCTTAAACAGTGACCGTAAAGAGAAAAAAGGGAAAAATTCTCTTAAGCTGTAGTTTATCTTAAACAGTGACCGTAAAGAGAAAAAAGGGAAAAATTCTCTTAAGCTGTAGTTTATCTTAAACGGGTTCCGCTGTACGTTCAAACCGGAAACAAGTCTATTGATTCTGTTCTTATAAAAATCGAGCCTCATGACGTGTATACATCATGTAGGTGCTAAATTTGTAGCCATAACAGGAATACATGTATTGTGGTTTCTTAGATTTAATTTTTAGTTGAGGTCATAGTGCACGCGACTTGTGGAATCTTAGTTTCTTTAGTCTGTATCAAAAAAGGGACATGTTCTAGTAAAATTTCTGTATTATCTGACATCAATACATATGTACATTTAATTGAAATTCATCTCAACAGCTATACGTACATGAACTTGTTGTGACTGCTGTTAGAAACTTACAACTCTAATAATTGCCCACTAAGTTTACCTTTTACGTTTAGACTGTGGGATTATAAATTAGTTTAATTCTAAGTTTCTTCAATTCGCATTAAAAAGAGCATAATTTTATTCTACTTAAAATTCTTTTATTGTCTGGCTTCATTACATGTAAATTTAGTTAAAGCTGACCCCAATAGCTATTTAACATTAATTTTGTATGCCTGTTATTTAAAAAACAAAAAGAATTGTCATGTGTTCAATCGGTCTTACCTTTTACGCTTAGCAGCTGACTGTCGAAAGCGTAGAATCATAGATCCAGCTGTCCCCAGCAAGGAATAGACTAACAAGACAGCGATGATAAATTTCATCGCTCCTTCATCGTTGCGGGAAGTTTCTGAACCATTCTCTGCAGTTTCTTCATTGCCATCCATGGTGTGGTTTCCCACTTGAAAAATAAAAGCACAGTTGCCGCCCTTGCCCACTGTACTGCAGCGCGTGGTCCCAGGTCCGTTCAGACCTGCATGGTGTTTAAGTGTCGGGGCCATCTCTGATACACTTGGATCAATAATTCTGTCCTTTCAAATGATTCAACGGCTTTTGATAAACGTGACCGCTGTGTGATCAACTTTGCCAAAAAATGACTACAAAAAAAAAACAATACAAAAAAAACACAAAAAAAAAAACCAAGGCATAAAAAATCTGCAACAGTGTCCACTCATTGAGGATTATACTAAATAAAAAAGCCTACATAACTATACCAGTCTTTCGTTAAAGAGTTATTTTTCTGGTTCTTTTCAATCGCATTGATAATGGAGTAAAGGATTCTAAGGGAAATAACCTCAATGAACACTGCATGCTGTGAAACAGACTTTTTTTATATATGATGTTACGTGCTAATTTCCCCTGATTCCTTTAGATTGTCAGCACAAAAAAAAGAAATAAAAATAGCCCTCGGTTATGAAAAAAAATTAAGTGCATTTTCTTCGGATTAAAAGGATTTAAAATTATTGCTTCAGCTTTTTTTCATATTATAGAAACTAAGGTTTATTATTTGTTTTCTCCAACGTGTAATTTTTCCCATATTACCCAACACTTATATTAGAACACCATGTTATGTATTACAGTTATAGTGAAATTACATGACCAGTTAGAATACATGTAATACAGTTATAATTGAAACACATAACCAATTAGAATACATGTAATACAGTCAAAGTTAAAATGCATGTATTACAGTTATAGTTATAATACATGTATGTACTACAGTAGATAGTTAGAATACGTGTATGTATTACACCTACAGTTAGAATATATGTATGTATTACAATTTTTGCTGGAATACATGTATGTATTACAGTTATAGTTAGAATACATTATTACAGCTATTGTTAGAATACATGTATTACAGTTATAGTTAGAATACATGCATGTATTACAGTTATAGTTATAATACATGTATTACAGTTATAGTAAGAATACATGTGTAACAGATTTGCTGGTGATGGTGGTAATCTGTTAGGCTCTGTTTGTCTAGGGGTATTAAAAATATTCACAGCCAATCACACGACTCGTCCATAGAAAATAAATCCGAAGTCCGCAAGTAACAATTTCAAACTGTTTAATCCAACAAAAGGGCTATACTCTACAATGTTTGTAGGACGGTTGAATAGTACAATTACTAGACTCTGGAAAACGATGTTGACTCATGCCTAAATCTAATTAAGATTCTTATTTATACACAATTTCGTCGAATCATCCAGAACAAGAATTACGTAAACCATAAGAGAATATTCTCGGTACACCTCTTTAGCAATTAACAACCAATCAAAACAAAGGTAAACAAGAGGTGACGAGGTCATTACTATTCTAGAACTAAGCCGGAGGTTCGAGAAGGGCTGTGTTCAGTAAGCAAAACTCACAATCAAATTCTTAGGCTTGAAATACAATCGTTATGCAAACAAACAAGATAATGTACATACATCTAGTCAATCCGCTACCCAAAAGTTACGCACCTAAAAAGGGTGAGGAAATGAATAGATCAACTTATAGTACAATGCGTTACACATCCCCCCACTTAAAATAATTTTTCCTAAAAATTTATTCTCACATCCAAAGCATTGTATATTGCCTTCCACTTGATACAAATATCATCAATAAAGTAGATACATCATGAGACCTTTACTTGAAGTGGGCGTACCGGCAGTCATGCTTTACGATTAGTATTACATACTGGCAATTCAAACAATAAAAGTATTACTTCGGAAAATAAAACATTACAATAGGTACAGGCATATCAGAAGTTGCCCACTTCACAACAATGCCAACAATGCAATCTAAACATTACATTTAATAATAAGTATTCAAAATATTATACAGGAACTCTGCTAAGAAAATCAGCTCCCACATTATCCTTGCCTTTAATGTGTTCTACTCTGAAAACAAAACTTTGCATAGCCAATACCCAACGCATGATACGAGGGTTATCAAATTTAGAAATCTTTAGAAATTCAAGGGGTCGGTGGTCTGTCTGAAGCGTGAACTGCTTACCATAAAGATACAAAGCAAATTTCTTTATACCCCAAGCAATTCCGAGACATTCTCTCTCCATCGCAGAATATTTCTTCTCCCTATCTACTTGCATAAGCGACAGGAAAAATGTGCCCATCCCTGTTCTGTAATAAGGTGGCGCCTAACCCTATATCAGATGCATCTGTTCTCAGAACAAACTCTTTATTAACGTCAGGGAGCACCAGTATGGGTTTGCTAATTACAGCTTTTTTCAACGTTGCGTAGGCTCTCTCCTGAGGCTCTCCCCACACAATTTTGTTAGGCTGACCTTTACGAGTTAGATCTGACAGAGGGGCGGCAATAGCAGCAAAGTTAGGTATGAATGGTTGATAATAACCAACTAAGCCTAAAAAGGATCTAATCTCTTTCTTGGTGGTCGGTCTCGGGGCGTCTTTCACTTTCTCAACGTTGCAGTCCTGAAGTCCAACTGTCCCCCGTCCAAGGCAGTGTCCTAGGAAGTCGACCTGTGTTGCTCCCAGTTCACACTTTGTCGGTCTCGCGACTAAGATGGCTGCTTTCAACCTCTTGAAGAGTTCCTCCAGGACTTGCAAGTGTTCCTCCCACGTCTTGGTATGCACCAGCAGATCATCGATGTAATCAACCACGTTGTCCATTCCCTCCAGAAGTCGTCGCACTGCTCTTGTCATGGTCATGCCGGAGTTAACCATCCCAAACGGCATCCGCAGGAACTCATAGTGTTGACCCATTGTCACGAAAGCAGTCTTGTGGACATCTGAAGGTCTCACACGTATCTGGTGATAACCCTTGGTCAGGTCGAGCTTGGAAAAGTACTTGTCCTTCGCCAGCCGAATCTTTCCTTGGTATGAGCGAAGACAAGTACTTTTCCAAGCTCGACTTGACCAAGGGTTATCACCAGATACGTGTAAGACCTTCAGATGTCCACAAGACTGCTTTCGTGACAATGGGTCAACACTATGAGTTCCTGCGGATGCCGTTTGGGATGGTTAACTCCGGCATGACCATGACAAGAGCAGTGCGACGACTTCTGGAGGGAATGGACAACGTGGTTGATTACATCGATGATCTGCTGGTGCATACCAAGACGTGGGAGGAACACTTGCAAGTCCTGGAGGAACTCTTCAAGAGGTTGAAAGCAGCCAACTTAGTCGCGAGACCGACAAAGTGTGAACTGGGAGCAACACAGGTCGACTTCCTAGGACACTGCCTTGGACGGGGGACAGTTGGACTTCAGGACTGCAACGTTGAGAAAGTGAATATTGTCTTGAGCCTTAATATTGTCTTGAGCCTTATTATTGTCTTGAGCCTTATTATTGTCTTGAGCCTTATTATTGTCTTGAGCCTTACTATTGTCTAGACGCGCCCTCCCGCGGCAGCTGCCGTGAGCACCTCTCACCATTTCACACTTTCTTTTAATACGGTGTTAGCTCAACCGTCTTCGGATTTTAGTTCTCTGGACTGCCGAGCAAATGGGTCGAGGTTCGAAAATAAGCTGTGGTCTCGGTCTTCGTATAACTATAACTGTAATACAATTACACAAAATATAACTGTTATACGTGTCTTTTAATTGTAGCTGTAACACAATACTAACTATAACTATAACACAATTCTAACCATAACAGTAATACATGTATTTTAACCATAACTGTAATACACGTATTTTAACCATAACTGTAATACATGTATTTTAAATATAAAATACATGTATTACAGTTATGGTTAAAATACGTGTATTACAGTTATGGTTAAAATACATGTATTACTGTTATGGTTAGAATTGTGTTATAGTTATAGTTAGTATTGTGTTACAGCTACAATTAAAAGACACGTATAACAGTTATATTTTGTGTAATTGTATTACAGTTATAGTTATACGAAGACCGAGACCACAGCTTATTTTCGAACCTCGACCCATTTGCTCGGCAGTCCAGAAAACTAAAATCCGAAGACGGTTGAGCTAACACGGTATTAAAAGAAAGTGTGAAATGGTGAGAGTTGCTCAGGCTCAATACAATAAAAAGGCTCAAGACAATAATAAGGCTCAAGACAATATTAAGGCTCAAGACAATATTAAGGCTCAAGACAATAATAAGGCTCAAGACAATATTAAGGCTCAAGACAATAGTAAGGCTCAAGACAATAATAAGGCTCAAGACAATATTAAGACTCAAGACAATATTAAGACTCAAGACAATACTAAGATTCAAGACAATAATAAGGCAGTTGCTCCTTCTTTAAACCTCAGTAATAACTCAGTAGCAACATAGTTCAACCAAAGATGTAGAATTAATTATCTTTGGTTCAACCGCCTTAACGTCAAGAAAGAAATAGAGTGATCACGCGTCACACTAACTTCCCCTATCAAAAGCACTATGAGCTGTGTTGTGTCTTACTAAGTCTATAGTCTTTGGTATACTTCGGCATTACTTCGAGCTCACATCTCTTACTCTGTTCTTGAGTAATTTTTACAACTATGTGGCTAGATATCACCACGGGAAAAAAATACCATGCATAATTAGGACAAAACTCACGCACCAAAGTTGTAAGTTAACAAAAATCAACTAATACACGTTACTCTTTTTTGGAAAGTAGCCCTACATTTCTGCAAGTAAACAACCCACACCCCTCACTCTGTTCTGTAATTTTTAGGCAGTAAAATATTACTGCGGAGAGAAAATCGCATATATAATTATGTGAAACACAACGCGCACGAACAAAAGTTTTGAGTTTTAAAAAAATCGCCCTCAGTGCACTACTTTTTAGGAGAATAAAGAATCCATAAAAGTCACTTGAATTACCTTTCTCTTAACAGGTCTCTGTAGTTGTACTCTATGTCCTTTCACGGGGAAACATTTTGTGAGGGAGACTCAAATAAGTCAACTGAAGAAACTGAAGCCTCGACTAACATCTGTCGGAGAAAAACATAAACGACACATGTTATGAAGAGGGACTTCACGTGGACTGCCCACAACACAATAAAGATCATGGCTGTGTGTACTTTGAACACGGACACATTTCATAAGCGATGCCAAAAATAACTAGCTCCATTTTAATGCCCAAATCGTATAGGATACCGTCAGCATAGCGATAATAGAGCTCCAACTCTTATGAATAACTGAATGGTAATTAGTAAAGAAGAATACAATGTTTAAACAAAGCAACAGGTGGCAATGACGAAGCTTCTGTTTAACGCTTGTTTGAACAAGCGCTGCGTTAGTTTTCAATTGAGTTTCACTACAGACATGGTCGCAGCAGTCAATAAATTACTGTTTGTATTATACATTCTACTTATTGAATTTTTGTATCTCAAAACCTTTTGGGGAACCTTGTAATGCATAATTATTATGAGTTTTACAAAGTGCATACCTAGCACGGTTGAAACCACGAAGAATCTTTTGGCAACAGCAGCCACACCCAACCGTGTAATCATCACTTTCAAAACGTCTAACGTTCAATACTATAATTAAATCTGTTAGTGAACACAAAAGCCCATGCCAATTATGTTGGTTTTCGTTTCAGTACTTCTCAATGTCGAAATCCGACGATACATGTCAAAACCCTGCACTTCTTTTTGTCGAAATCCGTCGACAAATGTCGGAATACTGTACTTCTCAATGTCGAAATCCGTCGACAAATGTCGGAATACTGTACTTCTCAATGTCGAAATCCGTCGAAACACTTTATAACCCTGTACTTCCTTTTATCGCAACACGTCGAAACACTTCGAATCTTAACCAGATTAGACGATATTCGTCTAAATCAGACAAAACAAAGGGACATTTTACGATTCAAGGATTAAATAATAATAATAATAATAATAATAATAATAATAATTATAGTAATAATAATAACAATGCTCGTGGTTAAGATCGTTTCAATGGTCATCACCAGTCGGATAAATATGTAATTATTCAATTTTAAATTTTATCTATGTTTGTTTCCATGTAAAATTCTCTGTGTCTGTGTATTTGTATGTGTGTGTGTGTATTTGTGTGTGTGTCCTCTCCTGTTAACAAACTTCTTGGAACATATTGTTGTTTCATTGTCAATTTTTTAAACATCATTGAAATTTTTATTTCATTTATGGTCACCTTCTGTGTGGTTTGCTTTTTGTTTTTTGGTGTGTAGTAAAACTAGTCCAATTCATGTTCTACTGAAAAAATTAACTGTGACAAAGATGTAAAAGAATTGGTCTAGCAAAGGATTTTTAGACCTGCGCTTTATGATTTAATCCTTGAATCGTAAAATGTCCCTTTGTTTTGTCTGATTTAGACGAATATCGTCTAATCTGGTTAAGATTCGAAGTGTTTCGACGTGTTGCGATAAAAGGAAGTACAGGGTTATAAAGTGTTTCGACGGATTTCGACATTGAGAAGTACAGTATTCCGACATTTGTCGACGGATTTCGACAAAAAGAAGTGCAGGGTTTTGACATGTATCGTCGGATTTCGACATTGAGAAGTACTGAAACGAAAACCAACATAATTGGCATGGGCTTTTGTGTTCACTAACAGATTTAATTATAGTATTGAACGTTAGACGTTTTGAAAGTGATGATTACACGGTTGGGTGTGGCTGCTGTTGCCAAAAGATTCTTCGTGGTTTCAACCGTGCTAGGTATGCACTTTGTAAAACTCATAATAATTATGCATTACAAGGTTCCCCAAAAGGTTTTGAGATACAAAAATTCAATAAGTAGATGTATAATACAAACAGTAATTTATTGACTGCTGCGACCATGTCTGTAGTGAAACTCAATTGAAAACTAACGCAGTCCTTGTTCAAACAAGCGTTAAACAGAAGCTTCGTCATTGCCACCTGTTGCTTTGTTTAAACATTGTATTCTTCTTTACTAATTACCATTCAGTTATTCATAAGAGTTGGAGCTCTATTATCGCTATGCTGACGGTATCCTATACGATTTGGGCATTAAAATGGAGCTAGTTATTTTTGGCATCGCTTATGAAATGTGTCCGTGTTCAAATTACACACAGCCATGATCTTTATTGTGTTGTGGGCAGTCCACGTGAAGTCCCTCTTCATAACATGTGTCGTTTATGTTTTTCTCCGACAAATGTTAGTCGAGGCTTCAGTTTCTTCAGTTGACTTATTTGAGTCTCCCTCACAAAATGTTTCCCCGTGAAAGGACATAGAGTACAACTACAGAGACCTGTTAAGAGAAAGGTAATTCAAGTGACTTTTATGGATTCTTTATTCTCCTAAAAAGTAGTGCACTGAGGGCGATTTTTTTAAAACTCAAAACTTTTGTTCGTGCGCGTTGTGTTTCACATAATTATATATGCGATTTTCTCTCCGCAGTAATATTTTACTGCCTAAAAATTACAGAACAGAGTGAGGGGTGTGGGTTTACTTGCAGAAATGTAGGGCTACTTTCCAAAAAAGAGTAACGTGTATTAGTTGATTTTTGTTAACTTACAACTTTGGTGCGTGAGTTTTGTCCTAATTATGCATGGTATTTTTTTCCCGTGGTGATATCTAGCCACATAGTTGTAAAAATTACTCAAGAACAGAGTAAGAGATGTGAGCTCGAAGTAATGCCGAAGTATACCAAAGACTATAGACTTAGTAAGACACAACACAGCTCATAGTGCTTTTGATAGGGGAAGTTAGCGTGACGCGTGATCACTCTATTTCTTTCTTGACGTTAAGGCGGTTGAACCAAAGATAATTAATTCTACATCTTTGGTTGAACTATGTTGCTACTGAGTTATTACTGAGGTTTAAAGAAGGAGCAACTGCCTTATTATTGTCTTGAATCTTAGTATTGTCTTGAGTCTTAATATTGTCTTGAGCCTTATTATTGTCTTGAGCCTTAATATTGTCTTGAGCCTTA
>RQTK01001739.1:0-15000 GCA_003991915.1 Elysia chlorotica
GCCTATCATCTTTCCTATATTTTGCGTTTTCTCTTTTCTTATTGATATTCGACTTAAGTTTCGTATTACGGTTACCATTCTGGTGACTATTTTTTTCACTCCTTCCTTTGATCTCATTTATATAAATAAACGCTCTGCCGAGTCCCTAACTACTAATACACAAGATTTTTAACCACTCCGAGACATCGAGACACTGTTACTACTAGTGCAAAATATTCACTAAAAAAGACATCATGGACAATATAAGGGACACGATATAAAAGTTGATATACTTACATACTTTAAATGCACACACTAATACTAAAAAAATTAAAAGAATAAACTGAAACATTTATAGAAAAATTAGAAAGATTTTAAAGCCAAGGTGTGCATAAACATTTGGATAATTTATTCCATACGTATAATTTCTTGACTATTAAATGACTTGTAAAACCCTGCAATAATTATTTATTTTGTTTCCACAGGTGAGATGTAGAACTTCGTTCAAGTGACTGTTTATGCTGATGCTGAGCAATAACAAATTTACGGTTATTAATTCCCAAGAAACGGAAAATATTTTTTCTTGTTTATAAAAATATGTCTGGATATTTGAATTGGCGTGTACCCATGCTTTGAGAAAGATCTTTGACAATGTAAAATTATAAAAACATATATTTTCAAGCGAAAGGGTTGACGTGCGTTATTGTTCGTTAATTTAATTTAAAGCTTCAGAAATGTTGGCGTGTTGCTCCCACCGTTAATGCATCCATCGAAGTGAAGTATTAGATTCCTGTTTAGTTGTTCTCACGACATCTCTCCTTGCTGTCGTGTTAAGTTCTCTATGACGTTCAACTTTTACAGAAGCTGACTGTTCATGGTGTAATAGACCCATAACAGTTTTTGACGTATTTTAATTGACAATGATTGAATCTTAACGACGGTAATATTTTTCATTTTTTTTGTATCCGTCAGTATTAAGCTTCGTTAACTACCAAATGACAACCTACTGCCGATGCTGGAACGAGAGCTTACCAAATGACAACCTACTGGCGAGGCTGGAACCAGAGCTTACCAAATGACAACCTATTGGCGAGGCTGGAACCAGAGCTTACCAAATGACAACCTATTGGCGAGGCTGGAACGAGTGCATACCAAATAACCTACTGCCGAGGCTGAGACGAATGCTTACTACATAACCGTCTGACCAAACAGCTAAGTCGACAATTGCTGTCGAACCTTTTAAACAACCATTTCTATCTATAAAAATTATCCTTCTGTTTTTAAATTTCACAGCCCTCTGGGATTATAAAGAGTACAGCAGAAATGTAAAAGATTATCGAAAGCAATGAATTGCGCTCATTGTTAGAGGTATAAACACTGTCATTGTATTGACAAGATGGTGGCTTATTGTTACTGAAGGATAAAGGAAACAGAAAAGGATATCATAGTAAATCAAAGTTACTATTCTCTCATTCTTCTCCCCGCGTTAAAATTCTCAATGACAGCTAATTGCTTTTTTAATATGATTCTACTACTTTTTATGACACCAGGGAAACTAAGCATTGTGTATGTGTCATACTGGCGAGGCTGGAACGGATGCTTGCCAGATACCCTACTGGCAGGACAGCTAAGTCGAAGTTTTGTTTTGGTAATTTTTAAAATAAAAAAATATTGTTTCTATTTTTTACGAGGCTAAAATGAGTGCTTACTAAAAGGCAACCTACTGCCGAGACTGGAATGGTGCTTATTAAATAACCTACTTGCGAGATTAGAACAAGTGCTCACCAGATAACGTACTGCCGAGAGAGCTAAGTTAAAATTAATTTATATTATAATTGTATTGACTTTGTATAAAGAGTAAAGCACAACGTGTGTAGCACACTGTCATTGTATTAAAACATGAAGCTGGTTTATTGTTACTTGGAAGTATAAAAGAAACAGCAAAGGATTTTATAATATGAATCTCTTTAAGTTACAATATTCCCACCACCTCCCCCACCTTCAGATTTTCAGTCTCAACTAATTATTGTTCTTATGATTCTAAAATTTGTGAGGATGCGAGAGAAACTGTGCGTTGTGTACGTGTTCTACTGGCGAGACTGGACCTAGGGAAGAGTGTTTGCCAAATGACAAGCTACTGGGAGGAATGAATGATTGTCAGATAACCTTTTGACAAAACAGCTAAGTCCAAAATTGCTTTGTATTATAATCATATTGAAACTTTTGAACAAGCATTTCTATTTATTAGATATATCATTCTATTTTAAAAATTCACAGCCCACTGCACTGGGTTATAAAGTACGGCAAAAATGTAAAAGTGTTAAAAGCATCTAGTATAAATACATATATAGTCTTGTAAAACACGATGCTATAGTAATGAAAGCAAAAAGCTGGTTCATTTTTACCTAAATTTTCAGGGGAAAAAATGCAAAGAATGTCATAGTACGACGCTAACTCAAAGTTACTAAAATGTTCACCCCAAAAATGCCTCTAAATTGTCAGCCTCGGTTAAAGTTCGATTCTCTTATGATTCTATGAATTTGTATGACTATAACACAAGGAAACCATGCATTTCGCATATATATGTGTCTTACTTGTAAGGCTGGAACGAGTGATGGCCAAATGACAACTCTCTGCCATGGCTCGATCAAGTGCTACCAAATAACCCACTGCCGAGACTGGGACGAGTCTTTTTAAAGGACAACCTATTGGTGATGCTGGAACGAGTGTTTACAAAATGTCACTTACTTTCGAGGCTTGAGAAAATGCTTACCAAAGGACAACCTGCTGCCAAGGCTGGAACAAGTGCTTACAAAATGACAACTACTGCCGAAAATGGAACAACAGCTTACTAGATAACCTACTGGTGAGACAGCTAAGTTAAAAACTGTAATATAATTGTACTTACTTTTTAAACAAGCAATTGGATGTGAAAGAAGTAACGTTTAGTCTTAAAAATTTACAGCCCCGAGGGTTGTATAATGTACAACAAAAATGTCAAAGAGAATGAAAGCATAAAATTATAGTTAGCTTAATGTTGCTAGAAGTATACAGGTCACGAAATCATTGTACAGTAAAATGGCATAGTATTAAAAGCATGAGGCTGAAATTAATTTACCTAAACTATAATGAAAACAACAAACGATGTCATAGTATAAAGCTTACTCAAAGTAACTATATTTTCACCCCCTAATCGACTTTAGATTGTCAATCTCAGCTAATTATTTGCTTTTCTAATGATTTTGATATTTTACGACACCAGATAAGCCATGCATCGTGCACACGTGTTCTACTGGCAAGGCTGGAACGAGTGCTGGCTAAAAAACCTACTGCCGAGACTAGAATGAGTGCTTACAAAATGACAACCTACGTCGAGATTTGAACAAGTGCTTGCAAAAGGACAACCTAATCCCAAGGCCTGAACGGGTACTTACGAAAACTACTGCATATTATAATTTTTTTACTTAAAAAAAAAATATATTTGAAAGAATCATGTTCACGACGTCATTAGAATAGCGATTAAATCTTTCTTGTAAATTTTTTTGAACACATGTTTGACAGATTGAATTTAAACCGCAGTAATATTTTCCATCAGTTTTTCTGATACATTTAAAATAATTTTCTCTTAAATGCGCCCGTGTTTAGCTTCGGTAACTTTATCCTTGAAACCACAACCAAGGTTTAAACGAGTGCTTGCCAAATGACAACCTACTGGCGAGGCTGGAACGAGTGCTTGCCAAATGACAACCCACTGCCGATGCTGGAACGAGTGCTTGCCAAATGACACCCCGCTGCCGATGCTTGACAAATAACAACCTACTGCCAAGACAGCAACGAGTGCTTACTGGATAACTTTTTGCAAAACAGCTAAGACATTTGCTGAATATTGTAATTTTATTGAGCCTTTTTCATCTGTTTCAAAACTTTACAGCCAACTGGGATTCTAAAAAGTACATAAAAAATGTCAAAGAATATCAAAAGCATGTAATTGGCTTAATTTTACTAAAAGTATAAATACATCACATGGAGTCAGTGTACAACACAATGTCATAGTATTTAAAGCATGGAACAATTTTATTTGGTACTAAAGTAAAATATCGAAAAAGGATATAGTATAAAGCTTATTTAAAGTAATTATATTATCACCCCCTAAATGCCTTTAAATTCTCAGGCTCAGCTAACTGTTTGTTTTTCTTATGATTCTATGAGTTTTATCACACCAGAGAACCCATGCATTGTGCACATGTCCTACTGGTACTGGCAAAGCTGAAACGAGTGCTGGCCAAAATGACAACCTACTGCCGATACTAGAATGAGTGCTTTTCTAAAGACAACCTAGTGGCGATGAGGGAACAGGTGCTTGCCATATGACAACCTACTACCCAAGACTGAAACGAGTGCTTACAAAATGGCAACCTACCATAGAGGCTTGAACAAATGCTAAACAAAGGACAGCCTACTGCCAAGGCTGGAACAAGTGCTTACAAAATGACAAACTACTGCCGAGTTTGGAACAGAAAATTGTTGTATAGTATAGTTTTA
Organism: Elysia chlorotica; assembly: GCA_003991915.1. NCBI lineage: Eukaryota > Metazoa > Mollusca > Gastropoda > Plakobranchidae > Elysia > Elysia chlorotica. Next base: position 4,522 of record RQTK01001739.1, read on the forward strand.
TTTACTTTTTTTAAACAAGCGATTCGATGTAAAAGTATTCTTTGTTTTAAAATTTTACAGCCCACTGTAATTATAAAATGTTGAGCAAAAAATGTCAAGAGCATCAAACGAACTTAACATTACTAGAATTGTAAATACAGCACATGGAGTCGTTGTACAACACAATGTCTTCGTATTAAAAGTATGAACCTAACATAACTTTACCTAGAGTATAAAGAAAACGACAAACGATGTCTTACTATAAAGCTAACTCAAAGTAACTTTATTCTCACCCCCTGAATGATTTAATTTCTCAATCTCAGCTAAATGTTTTTTTTTTCTTAAGGTACAGTGACTTCTGGTGTTTTACTCTTTATAGTTCTCGTAACACTGAGCTAACTTGATCCCGCTCTACGCCTTTCTGTTGTCTCAATTTAATATTTGCCTTGCTTTTGATAATTTTTTTGACTGACACCAGTAAACTGAACTGAGCATCCTGTGCAGAACGCCGTCAGGTAACCGGAGACATGCATCCTACTAGCACCCCACTTGTTTCACCAAGATATCTAACACAGACGTATAGCATCAGGTAAAACATGATTATTGCAGGATGACATGTTTTTAAAAAGTACTAGATTTGATTGCATGCTGCTCTGAAAAAGAATTTTAGGTAATATTTATACTGCAACCTTTTGCCGCAGATACTGCACAATTGTAAGTACAGAAAATAATAAATGTTCAATAACTTGTATTGCTGTTTAAAATGTTTATATATCACTTCGTTGTCATGATCCTGAATAGGAGGAAAGGCGTGATTATCTGGCCCAAATGATACAGCGTTTCTTCAGTTCAAAACCCACGATAATCAAAGTATGCCCGATTTTATCCCCTCTTGATGAGGTCGGTGTCAGCATTATGTGACTGGCTGCGACATTGCGTGATGCCAGTTGGACCTTAATCAACCAACTCATGATCCTCTTTTTTTTCATCCTTCACTCTGCCCGTTCTTCCCTATCAACTCAATTTTTTCCTCTTATTTATTCCAATTGCATCTCGCAATCTTAATAAAAAAGTAGCTTCTTAGTGAATCAGTATAACTAAAAGTACATAATTATAGCTTTTATTTAAAATTATTGTTTTATGTTGTAAAATGTATCGTTTTAGAGGCCACGCAATAAAAAATGCAATGTAACAGTCTGGTTTCGCTTTCAATTTTCTACGATTACTGAAAATTCTGCCTCGCCCTAGCATATCGTGTACTGGTAAAAGAAGCTAACTAAAATGTTTCACATTAAAAAACGAATTGTTTTATAAACATTTCCCCAGGTAAATACTGATCATGACAACTTCTTTGTTCTACACCCCGACTATCCTTCAGAACGGAAACGCCCTCCAGCTTGGATGAGACAAAACGCAGTGGACAAGCCAGCCAGAAAACATTGTGTAAATTAAGTTGGTGACAATACAGATTGAAAGTAATCAGCTACACTGTCTAACACTGCCCAGCTGCTTAACTTTACCATGCATGACGAAGGCTCAATATTTCAACACCATTAGATTATTGTGCCAGTCATAATTCAGCTCGAGGCCCCAGGAGTTAAGACCTCCTGCACAATGTGACCTGCTATTCTTGTAATGAGCCATAAATAGTTCAAACTTTGTATCGCTCGGGAAATGTAAAAACTCAGTAAATTAATAGAAAACATAATGTTTTGTAAAAATTTTATAAAAATTGAACGTTCTGGTAAAAGCTGAACAATTTCATTGCAATTCCAAATAGTGTCCAAAAACATTAACATATTTTCTGATGTAAGTGGGTACTTCATCAATCTTTCTCTAAAGGATTCGGAGAATAGCACAAACCTATATTTTTGTAACTAAGATCCTTCATTATGTACAACAAATATTTATGGTATTTGATAATAAGGGGGTTTTAGGGTAATAAAATTGTAAGTACAGAAAATAATAAATGTTCAATAACTTGTATTGCTGTTTTAAATGTTTATATATCACTTCATTGTCATGATCCTGAATAAGAGGAAAGGCGTGATTATCTGGCCCAAATGATACAGCGTTTCTTCAGTTCAAAACCCACGATAATCAAAATATGCCCGATTTTTTCCCCTCTTGATGAGGTCGGTGTCAGCATTATGTGACTGGCTGTGACATTGTGTGATGCCAGTTGGACCTTAATCAACCAACTCAACTTGAGTTATGATCCTCTTTTTTTCATCCTTCACTCTGCCCGTTCTTCCCTATCAACTCAATTTTTTTCCACTTTTTTATTCCAATTGCATCTCGCAATCTTAATAAAAGAAAGTAGCTGCTTAGTAAATCAGTATAACCAAGAGTAAATAAATATATCTAGAGGCCATGCAATAAAAAATGCAATGTAACAGTCTGGTTTCGCTTTCAATTTTCTACGATTACTGAAAATTCTGTTTCGCCTTTTAGTGATGGCCCTAGCATATCGTGTACTGGTAAAAGAAGCTAACTAAAATGTTTCACATTAAAAAATGAATTGTTTTATAAACATTTCCCCAGGTAAAGACTGATCATGACAACTTCTTTGTTCTACACCCCGACTATCCTTCAGAACGGAAACGCCCTCCAGCTTGGATGAGACAAACGCAGTGGACAAGCCAGCCAGAAAACATTGTGCAAATTAAGTTGGTGACAATACAGAATGAAAGTAAGCAGCTACATTGTCTAACACTGCCCAGCTGCTCAACTCTACCATGCATGACGAAGGCTCAATATTTCAACACCATTAGATTTTTGTGCCAGTCATAATCAGCCCGAGGCCCCAGGAGTAAAGACCTCCTGCACAATGTGATCTTCTATTCTTGCAATGAGCCATAAATAGTTCAAACTTTGTATCACTCGGGAAATGTAAAAACTCAGTAAATTAATAGAAAACATAATGTTTTGTAAAAATTTTATAAAAATTGAACGTTCTGGTAAAAGCTGAACAATTTCATTGCAGTTCCAAATGTTGGTTAAAAATTGTAAATATTCATAGTGTCAAAAAACATTAACGTATTTTCTGATGTAAGTGGGTACTTCATCAATCTTTCTCTAAAGGATTCGGAGAATAGCACAAACCTATATTTTTGTAACTAAGATCCTTCATTATGTACAACAAATAATATTTATGGTATTTGATAATAAGGGGGTTTTAGGGTAAATTTACGTCGAATATTTTTTGTTCTTCGTTAGATCAAATCTGGCCAATAATGAAGGCTAATATCATTTTAGTTCCTCTTGGGAACTGGCCTATATAGTAGAGCGTCGGTCTCCCTACCAAGAGTCTTGTCACCCCCACAATGTATAATTTTGGCAGGTCGTACATTTGTCAGCCGTTAGTATTCGACCAGATTTCAATAATTGTCTATAGTTATAATGCTGAAGTTTGACACGAATCGACAAAGAACTGTCTGAAGATCGCGATAGACCTGAGGTAGGACATCGGATTCCGACGCAGGAGGTCCATGGTTCGAGCCCTGGCGATTTCGAACTGATTGGGTCGGTGTCAGTCTGTGACCGGCTGAGACAGGAGTTACTTGTCTTGTCCCGTATGTGGCAGCACATTTGTCAGACGTCCGTTTGGTGCCCGTCCACGATAGAGCTTAAATAGTACCGACGTTGGACGTTAAAACAAAACTACCAACTCAACTGCTATCTTTCTTTCACTCTCTCTCTCTTTTATTTGAATCGAGGATAAGATGTACGTTTGGCCATGGAACCGACATTGCGAAATTATTAAACTCTATACACCTATATATCTTTATCACCAGTTGCAACGTGAAAGGGTTAAGACGGGTCTAGGGTTAGAAAGCCATTTATACAGTTCTATGGGCTATGTGTCCAAAAAAGTCGAAACGTCACTTCAATTTTCCGAGTACATTGAGCTATGTAGACATGGTTTGATGTTTGGGGCTAGTTTGTGATTTTTTAAAGACAATCCTACCGCATGTATTGGCAAAGTATGAGATTTAAAAGTTGTTGTCTAAAGAAGAAAACACTGTTCTGGGTATTTCTGTTGTCAGATGAATAGTACGCTGAGTGAAAAATTCATTTCTTTTCGTCATTGAATCACTTGTATTTCAGGATATGATTACACATCTATGGTTGTTAAATACACATTTCCCCCGACGCGTCCAGGTTTTATTGGCATGTTTTGGTTCTCATGTTGTCTAGTATTTTGAATTGCGTATGGTGTCAATTTGGTTCACGCATATGTAGTGTTAGGGAGAATTGTCTTTTTGTCAGATGACTTTTAAAAATTAACGTTTGAGTTCAACAGTTTAGTCCAAACAAAGGTGATTGAGGCCCAAATCATGTAGTTTAACCTTTTTGAACATTGGCGCAGTTAGTTTTGAGATGTTGTTTGGAGAGGACTTGCTATTTATATCGGAAACATTAATCATTTATCTGATCCAATTATACATACCGTTTGAAAATTATTGCTATCTTAAATAACTGCGCGCATCATTTACACATTTCACTGTTGTATCCGTTCTGCATGTTTTATTTTTATATATTTATTATCGCAAGCCAACTAATTCACTAACCTGCACTTCACTAACTGCACTCACCCTTACGTGGTACAACAGTGAAATTAAAGAGATGCGCCAGCGCATTTTTTTCTTTAGGAAATTGATAGTTATCTAAATACATTATGAAAAGGTCCTGATTGCATCTTTTTCGAGTTTGTTGCTTTCTTTGTACTGAGGCAGAAAAATTGTTTGAAAAGTTTTTTTACACATTATATAAAGTTAGGTTTATTTGATTTCTTGTCTTTCTGGGAAATTAAGTACTTTCTGTTTCAAGTTGTCTCTTATGGCTGAAACGGTATAGAAATCTACATTTAATGTCATCTACTTGCAAAATGATAGCTAGAATAATTGTTTCTCTGGTCATCTTGTTTCTCTCCTGAACTTCTGCTTCTGTACACAGTCAAGATCTCTAGTCGGTAGATGAGCAAGTAGCAGTTCCGATTTTAAGAAGGAAAAGAAAAAATTCACCTGTTTGTAGGAAATTAACGATAAATGATCTTGAAAGGATATTAATGTTCAGAAAAAGTATTGATCAATGCAGAATTGAAAATAAATTAAGCGGTTAAACTTTTTCAAATTCAGGGATTAGGTTGTGTGACGTGTAAAACAGAGGCAGTGGGTGATGCAAAAGCTTACGGCTTCTTTTATTTTTGCTCTTAGTAAACCCTGAATTCTTTACGAACCGTGAAATGGCTATTTTTTGCCGCAAAGAAACCTATTTTGGTTTTTTAAAAAACCCACTTAATCCGTTCTTTCTGTATCACTATTTCTTTCTGTATCTCTCTCTCTCCCTATCTCTCTGTCTCTTGTGAAGAAAACGACCAAGCTATTATCTAGTGTTCTTTAATACCACTTGCGCCAGTTAACTCCACCCCCGCCCATCTACGCGTGCATCAGTAGAAAAAAAAACATATTGCGCGGCAGCACGTAAAACTGCCAGACGTTAGTCTTGTGATACGTTCATAAAATAGCCTACGTTAAACGTTAATCATCAAACTCAACGCAGGCCTAAAAGATGTAAATACCTGGTTTCCGTTTTACGGGTAGGATTAGATCGGTCTTCAAATCAGTCTCCGGTTCAAATCCTATGATGTTTGCCGTTTCTGAGTCATGGTATCCCCGTCCTGTCTCGTGTGTGGCAGTCTTGGGGTCCGTCCACAATATAGTCTATATAGTGCTAATGTTGAGTGTTAAACCAACTGGACTACTAAACAACTGTCAAATTTCTACCCCTACTGGTTAGGCTGGTGTAAGCTTAGTGTGACCGTCTGAGACGTCCTGGGATCGTTTCATTGTCTTCGTGTGGCAGCAGGTAAAATTATCAAACGTCTTGCGAACTGTCCATACTGTAGCCTTGCTGTTCTCTTGTGAACCTATCGTCCTGCCGTGATTTATTCGAATAGCGTCATTATTTGACTGATGCACGCCTAAAAGGATTATTTGTTACATTTAGAATTACATTTTCTCTTTTCTTCGGGAAGAAAACCAATCTTTGCGTGAAACAATTTGTATGAAAAATGCCATTGCGTCGAACATTTTGTACTGTTACCTAAAAATGATTTATCAAGGTAATTGTATTGCTTTTATCTGTTCAAAGGGATTTTGAAATGCTATATTAAACATGTTAGGATAAGCGCCGTGTGAATATTCCCTCTGATAGTCAACATGTCTATTTTTTAAATTCTTTTAAAGAAAAACGGAGCTAGTTAAGCACATTCCATTCTCAATGACGAAAATTTCAATGTCTAAGGCTCTTGAATTGTTTTGAAAATCTCAATTTCGTTATGCGAAAATAATATAGTCAAACACGTTATGCTCTAAATCATATTGGTGTGGTCGTTTGGTGTTTTTATTATAGTCTTATGAAAAAATCGTGCTTTAAAGGTATCTAAAATCTGAATTTTACTACCAGCTTCATAATGATGTAATGTATGTTTGACCTCAAGTAATTTATATAATCCTGCACATAAAATCTATCGATATGTGATGCAACGTTTTCCATTTTGAGATCAGGTAATTAAACTAAGTTCGTATGTTAAAGAATAAATAAATAAAATCAATTATGAAACAAAAACACTGCTTGTATATTTACAATTACATAATCTTTCTTCAGTTTTATGCGATTCCCTGTAATGCTGTTGTACATAAAGCCCGTTCCTATACTGATCATACTCGATATGTATTTATGCATTTATTGACTGAATAAAGCTTTGCTTCACTTGTTTGTTTATGTAAACAAAGTTAGCATCTTGATTTCGGATTCTCCTAGCTAATGGCGTTTCTCTGATCGACTGTAAAGCCAAACATGTTTATGAAAAATAATTTGCTGATGCTGATTATGAAAGTGTGATTAAAATTGTTGCCTCTTTGACGAATGTGTAATAACCCCTAATAATTAGTCATGTTATTGTATATATTTGTAGCGTTTTTCATTGTTTGTTATATCCATTTATAATCGATTTAATATATAATTAATTATAATTCAATGTTTTTACTGAAAGTTCTATGGTGCTGCACATGGTTTCCAATCTATTAGTTGTTTCTGTATCGATTTGTTCAAGTCAGAATAGTTTTTTTAGAACTGCACATTGACAAATCCAAGTACATTTTGAATTACTTGTTGAGTTATATGATAAAATCTATCTAATGATATATTACGTTAAAGAATAAAAGATAGATAAGTTAAATGGTGAAAATCAAAATCGTTGTTTGTATAAAGTATATAAATTGAATAGTTGTTTAGGAAGTTTCTATGTACTTATCGAATATCTGTTGTGATTGAAGCCTGTCGCCACTTTCTTGATATCCGATGTGTATTTATTTACTTAATATCAACCAAATAAAGCGCTTAATCAACATTTAATTTAAAGAGGTATGCTTGTTAGATTATTGTTTCACTCAAGAGATGGCCCACTGCAAATAGCCAGAAAAACTCGGTACTTTTCTCTTGTTGACAATTACTGCTTTGACCTAAGTCCATCTTGTTCTGTCACGCATCAGTGACTGATCGGAATATATGCAGTCTTTAATTGATCAACCTCATTAATAAATATTACTTTGAATTATTCCTACTGTTAAACTCCTGGGCTTGAACCCACATCGCCAGTCGGCGAGTCCGATTCTCTATCCCCGACCAGTGGCAGCACATAAACTTATCACACATTAGTCTTGGGATCCGTCCACAAATAGTCTATATTGCTGCTGTTGGACGTTAAACCAACTCAACAACTGGGCTTTTAAGTTCAGTCCGGCCCGACAAAAGCTTACACAATGTTGGTTTGTAAGAAATTTATATTTAACACAACCTAAAACAAAAAGGAACCAATCTTGACTTGTTAATGTTATAAAACATCCCATGGGTGTTTAGCCATGAGGTTTTAGGAGGAGATGGGAAAGTTGACGGACACAATTTTACTTTAATATTTTTATTACAGTGTTTTTTTTTTAATCTGTGTAATGGTTTACTTCCCTTTACTTCGACATTGTGAACATGACTGGGCTGTACATTTGATTTCGCATTGTCCTAATTGATCATGTAATTTTTTTTGATCGACTGTGTTTTAATGTCTTGATATCTACTATTGGTTGTAGGATCTTTTTTTTTCTATTGCTAAGTGACCAGTAAGTCCTGACTATTTTTAAAAGGTGATGAAATTATGTTGCTTCTTGTTTGATAATGAAATGTATGCTTAACAACCCTACATAAAAAGTTTTATAGCGCTGTATATTTATCGCTTGCATTTTTATTTGCTTGTTAGATCCATTTGCAAAGCAGTTAAAACAATATTATTAAAGTTGTATTTTTCAAAAGGCGTTCATTGTTATGGTTTCTTAATGATTTTGTTTTATACTGTTTTATATAAGAGAAAATTAATATATAAACAGGGTAAACATTTTGTAAAATAATGAACAGTAAATTAGTAAAAAAATACTATGAATAAAAAAGCATTACGACTACAATTTAAATTATAAACAATTATACAAGTTAATTTTTTCCAACACGAGAGATTTTTTTTGATTTATGCTTGAACAAACTGTCTACAATATTCCATACGTCATTTCATCGTTCAACCCAAATTTTCCAGACAACTAAAAAATAAATTGACAAGTATTCTTTTCATAACAGAATACATTACTACATTACCAAAACATCGTGCCCCGTGTTGCCGACAATTCAATCGTAAGATGTAAGTACAACGGTGTGGTAAGCTTAAGATAAGTATTTAAATTTAAAGCCTTGAAACGAATTGTGAACTACCTCAACGTTGCAATTACTGTAGAGCGCAAAACAATGTAATGGGTGTGTAGAAAGTATAGACATTTTAAGGCCACCAAAGATACTAAAAAATAAATGCTTTTGGAAGCAAGAACATACAACACAGAGGGAAAATACAGAACACAGATATCTTTATCATTCATCAAGAATAAACTAAAATTATACGGTCTTCATACATCAAAAGCATTACAAACTTTTCATCGATGAGTAAAGATACATCAAAGTGAATGGCACATCAATTATCAGAATTATAAGATTAGATAAATATGTAATTGTCCCTTGGAGTTAAAATCGTCTTAATTATGTTACAAGTTCTACACACATAATTATAATTATAATAAAGGAACATGGTTACACAAAAACCAAAAGCGATACAGATAACATAATGTCAATAGAAAAACGTGAACATTTTCTTTAAGACTATAATAGATAGCGGGTAAAGTAAATAAACTGGACCTACCACATCTCCTTGATCTTTATAAGAGTCTACTGTTGAAAAACTGTTTAGATGTAAACAAAGACATCAACCATTGACTAAAATAAGAGTTTCAGTGTTCTACCCTTCTATGAAATGCGCAAAATCTTGGCGTATCCTTCACGCTCTACATGCTGTGTGTTCAGGCCGATGTCATATTATATAACGCGACCGTGCAAGAACATAAAACACAGAGGGAAAATACAGAACACAGATATCTTTATCATTCATCAAGAATAAACTAAAATTATACGGTCTTCATACATCAAAAGCATTACAAACTTTTCATCGATGAGTAAAGATACATCAAAGTGAATGGCACATCAATTATCAGAATTATAAGATTAGATAAATATGTAATTGTCCCTTGGAGTTAAAATCGTCTTAATTATGTTACAAGTTCTACACACATAATTATAATTATAATAAAGGAACATGGTTACACAAAAACCAAAAGCGATACAGATAACATAATGTCAATAGAAAAACGTGAACATTTTCTTTAAGACTATAATAGATAGCATGATCAAAAGAGCGGGTAAAGTAAATAAACTGGACCTACCACATCTCCTTGATCTTTATAAGAGTCTACTGTTGAAAAACTGTTTAGATGTAAACAAAGACATCAACCATTGACTAAAATAAGAGTTTCAGTGTTCTACCCTTCTATGAAATGCGCAAAATCTTGGCGTATCCTTCACGCTCTACATGCTGTGTGTTCAGGCCGATGTCATATTATATAACGCGACCGAATGATGCAGAATTTCTGACATCAATTACAAATTATCAGATATTTCTCTTGGGACCAGTCCATCATATACTTAGAAAGCAATCAACCAACCAAATCACGAGCTTTTGTCTTTTTCCTATCCTGATCGTTTTAAAATCGCGTGTATATTTGAATACTTACACCAGAACAAAGACATACCTTACGCATATACCTTAAATTAATAATTTTTGTTTCCAATTTCGCCCCCTTACTGGTTGAGTTGGCGTCAGTATAGTTATTATGACCGACTGACACAGGAGTCCAGGTCTCCCCGCTCTGTCTCGTGTGTGGCTGCAAATAAAATTGTCAGAGGTTAGTTTTGCGGCTCGTCTACAACATAGCCTGCATCGTGCTGAAGTCGGACGTCAAGCTGCTCCTTACAGCTCAACGTATGCATGTAGTAGGATGAGTTGATCCGACA
>RQTK01001739.1:20000-22173 GCA_003991915.1 Elysia chlorotica
TCTTTGTTTGTTTGTTTGTTTAGTTTTTATGTTGAGTGAAATGAGGTGGGTGTCCAGGTTTTTATGTTTGTTATAAAAAGGAGGAATGATATTTGCTTTCCAGACCTAGGTAGCCGCACTGATAATTCTGATTTAGGGAGACTTATTCTCTATACAAAAAGAGAGAGAGAGAGAGAGAGAGAGAGAGAGAGAGAGAGAGAGAGAGAGAGAGAGAGAGAGAGAGAGAGAGAGAGACAGAGACAGAGACAGAGACAGAGGGAAGGAGTGATAGAGAGAGATTAAGAGAAAGACAGAGAAAGAAATTGCATGTCGGGGAATAGAAAGGGTGAGAGAGTGGGTGAGTTAAGTGTAAGGGGTGCGACTCACCATCCTTTTGATACGTAGTTTATTCTGTAATTATTCTCTATATATCTCATTTTTCCCTCTCTCTCCCTCTCTCTCTCTCTCTAACCTATAATGTAATTGTAATATTCTCTATCTTACTCCATCCACATAGACTTCGGATTAACAGTTAATTCGCCCACAAAGTTTCGGTTGAACTGCCAAGCCTTCAAACTGGGTCACGGTTTGACTAGCAGTCTGTCGGCGAGAGAGGATCCGTTTACACTGTCAGTCCATGGACTCAGCTGTTGCTGCTTTGCGCAAAATTCAAACGTCAACAAAATGGCTGACGCAAGCTACTTGGCTGATTTAGCAGCATTCGTTGTACTTAAAAGCTAACAATAAAATGAGAAAGAGGACCATCTGGGCTAAAAAAAAATGGCTTTTAAAAAGAAGTATATACATACACACGAATATTCTTGAAGAATTGTGTGCCTATCCAGCAGACTTCAATCTCTGCCAGAATGTTCCTGTGTGTGTTTGAATCCCGGTCAGAAAATCTGCTAGGTGATAACATTTTGAAGCTTATTTGAGACACTCTCTCTCTCTCTTTCCTCCTCTCTCTCTCTCTCTCTCTCTCTCTCTCTCTCTCTTCCTTTCTCTCTCCCCCCCTCTCTCTCTTCCTTTCTCTCTCTCCTCCCTCCCCCCTCTCTTCCTTTCTCTCTCCCACCCCTCTCCCCCTATCTCCCTCCCTCTCTACCTCCCTCTCTCCCTCTCTCTGTCCCTCTCCCTCTCTCTCCCTGTATTTCCCTGTCTCGTTCTCGCTCCGCCGTGAGGCCCAGGTCCTCTGTCAACTGGAGCAGCCAGAGACAGTACCTGGTCGGGAAGGAGATTGCATTACAGGATGCCCAGCCCGACCTCGGCGGAAACAGTGGGAAGTAGATTGGGTGGCTCACACAGAAATTAGAGAGAGAGGGAGAGAGGGAAGGGGGGAGAGAGAGAGAGAGAGTTGGAGAGAGATAGAGAGAGAGAGAGAGATAGAGAGAGGGAGGGAGAGATGGAGAGAGATGGAGAGAAAGAGAGAGAGAGAGGGAGAGAGAGAGTGAGAGAGATGACAGGAGAGAGATGGAGAGATAGAAAGATAGAGAGAGATGGAGAGAGAGAAAGATGGAGAGCGATGGAGATAGATAGAGGGATGACAGGAGAGAGATGTAGAGAGAGAGCGAAAGATATACACATAATTCGAGAAAGGAACATAGTGACAGATAAACACAAAGACAGACAGACATTACAGAATGATCGAATCCCAAGAAATCTGGAGATAAGGAGAGGCGAATAGAGAACTTGACCGTGAGATAGAAACAAAGATAGAGAGAGCGCTAGAAATATAAACAAACAAAAACAACACAATGCCCCCACGAACGGCAACCCTGATCGCCTCAATATTATTAGCCGAGAGGGGGGAGAGAGAGAGAGAGAGAGAGAGAGAGAGAGAGGGAGTGAGAGAGAGAGGGAGTGAGAGATGACAGGAGAGAGAGGGGGAGAAAGACAGGGAAAGAGAAAGGGAAAGAGAGAGGGAGAGAGAGAGAGAGGGAGAGAGAGGGACAGAGGGAGAGAGAGGTGAGGGAGAGAAAGAGGGAGAGAGAGAACGAAAGAGAGATGAAGAGAGAGCAGGAGATAAAGAGATAAATATCAATAAGCCAAAGAGAGAAGATCGTGGAACTTTTGCGTAACCTTGGGCTAGATATCGATCTGTCGTTGTAAATCGCGTGGAAGCTGAGGCTGAATAGATGACTGATTGAAGAGAGAGAGAGAGAGAGAGAGAGAGAGAGAGAGAGAGAGAGGGAGAGAG
>RQTK01001739.1:31062-47770 GCA_003991915.1 Elysia chlorotica
TTTCTTTTCTCTCTCTCTCTCTCTCTCTCTCTCTCTCTCTCTCTCTCTCTTTCTCTCTCTCTCTCTTTCTTTCTCTCTGATTCACACATTTACAGTTTCTTTCCCTCTATTCCTTGCATAGAGATTAAACAACAGTAAGATCAGCCTAACATAAAATTTGAAAATCATTGAGGAAAACGTCTCCCTAAATAATTATTTAGAGTGCGCTACCCATGTCCAAAAAAATTTCCATTGCTCCTTTTTTATAACGAGCATAACAACTTGGACAACCCTAAACTTTGTCCCAAATATACAAAAACACAAAAAAAAACTAAACAAACAAACGAACAGTACAAAAAACAATATATAAAAAAATAAATCAAACGTACAATGAAAGGGAGGTGATTGTAAATTGTGCGTAATTTTCAGAAATTAGTTTTTAATATTGTTTTTAGGTTTAAATAGTTGGAATATCACAACGTTATTATGTTTGTGTGTGTTTCTTTTTTCCCTAATCTATTTCATACTCTCTTCACGTGTCTTTTTTCCAACTCTTTTTTTGGCTAAAGTGTCCTTACCTCAACCACTCTTTCATTCTTTCTATTCCTCCCTATGTCTATTTATATTTTTATATATCTTTCCCTCCCTCTTTTTCCATCTCATTCTTATTAATGAGATGTTTACTGTTCCTCCAAATATGTGTATCGATTTTAGTTTCTTCCAAAGTATGAATCGCTTTTGGTTTTCGTGCAACCATGTCCCTTTATTATAATTATATGTGTGTAATACTTGTAACCTGTTTAAGGCGATTACAGATTTATCTTATCTTATAATTCTAATAATTGCAATGCCAAAAATTTACTTTGCTCTATCTTTACTCGTCAATGAAAAGTTTGTAATGCTTTTGATGTATGAAGTACAAACGATTTTAGAAGGAATTTCACAATTTGTAATTCACAGGTAGCAGCGAAGAATTTTTGCGTCCAAGCTAACCAAAACAACAACATGACATTGACCTTTACACCACGTGACCTCTCTCGGTTCATATACTGACGTATGGAAATTAACTCGTCAGAACTATGGTTAAACCGGCACCTAGGTTTGTTTAACCATAAGTTTATTTTTGAAGAATGATAAAGATACGTGTTCTGTATTTTCCTTCCCTGTTCTATGTTCTTGCTTCCAAAAGCATTTTTATAAGTCTCATATTACGTATATAATGATGATTAACCACTTATTTCGTAATTTTTTTTTTCGGCTAAGGAGGCTTTTACGGTATTTTTTGGTGGCCTTAAATATCTTTACTTTCTACACACCCATTAAATTATTTTGCACTCTACAGTACCCGAGTCGTAAGTGCAACGTTGAGGTAGTTCATAATTCGTTGTAAGACTTCAAATTTTAAGCTCGTAAGCTTACCACATCGTTGTACTTGCATCTTATGATTGAATTTTTGGGGGAACACAGGGCACGATCTTTTAGTAATGTATTCTGTCATGAAAATGATACTTGTCAGATTTTTAATAGTATAGAACATTTGGGCTGAACGATGAAATGACGTATGGAATAATGTAGACATTCGCTCAAGCAAGTGTTGGAAAAATTTAATTGCATAAATGTTTCTCAAATTTTGTAACTTAAAATGTAGTCGTAATGCTTTATTATCCGTAGTTTATTTTTTTACTAATTTACTCTTCATTATTCTACACAATTTTTACCCTCTTTATATATTAATTTTCTCGTATGTAAAACAATATAAAAGAAAATTATAAAGAAACCATAACAATGAACGCCTTTTGAAAAATACAACTTTAATCATTATAATTATTAACTGTTTTAAAAATGGATCTAACAAGAAAATGAACGTGCCAGAAATAAATATACAGTGCTATAAAAAAGCTTATGTAGGTTGTTAAACATACATTTCGTTATCAAAAAAGAAGCAAAACAATTTCACCACCTTTTAAAAATAATCAGGACTCACTGGTCACTTTAACAATAGAAAAAAATGATGTTACAACCATTTGTAGGTATCAAGACATTAAAACTATTTGATGGGCTTCACATTCGATCAGAAAAATTACATTATTAATTAGGACAATGCGAAATCAAATGTATATCCTATGTTAACAATGTCGAAGTAAAGGGAAGAAAATTACACAAAAGCATACTATAATATACAATATTGAAATAAAATTTTGCTTATTGTCAATTTCCCATCGTCTCCTAAAACCTCATGGCTTAATACCCATGGGGTGTTTTATAACTAAAGATTTGGAACCTTTTTGTTTTAGGCTGGGTTAAATACACATTTCTTTACAAACCAACATTGTGTAAGCTCTTGTCGGGCCGGGCTTAACTTAAAAGCCCAGTTGTTGAGTTGTTTTAACGTCGAACATCAGCACTTTAAGCTATATTGTGGACAGGCCCCAAGACTGGTGTCTGACAAGTTTATGTGCCACACACGAGACAGGGCGGGGATAGAGAATCGGACTCTTCGACTGGCGATGTGGGTTCGTGTCCGTGAGTTTAACAGTAGAAATTATTTAAAGTGATATTTATTAATGAGGTTGATCAATTAACGACTGCATATATTCCAAGTTCTATCAGTCACATATGTTTGGCAAAACAAGATTCCTTTTACACATAAAAGCAGTAATTATCAGCAAGAAAAAAGTACGAGTTGTTCTGTTTCTTTGACGTGGGCTATCTCTTGAGTAAAACAATAATCTAATATTCCTAGTTAAATTAAATGTTGACTGAACGCTTTATTTAATTGATATATAAATAAATAAATACACCTCGGATATCAATAAAGTGGCGACAGGCTTCAATCACAACAGATTATAATTATATAATTACATAGAAACTTCCTAAACAACTATTCAATTTAAATATAAAAACAGCGATTTTGGTTTTCACCATCTAACTTTACCTATCTTTTATTCTTTAACGTAAAATATTAGATGTCCTTATCATATAACTCAAGAAGTAATTCAAATGTACTTGGATTTGTCAATGTGCAGTTCTAAAAAAACTATTCTGACTTGACAACAAATCGATACAGAAGCAACTAATAGATTGGAAACCATGTGCAGCACCATAGAATTTTCAGTAAAAACATTGAATTATAATTACATGTAATTATATAAAAAATCGATTATAAATGGATGTAACAAGCAAATAAAAAACAAGCGATAAATATACAGTAACATTACTAATTATTCGTGGTTATTAAACATTCGTCAAACAGGCAACATAATTTTAATCACCTTTTAAAATTTAACATCAGAAAATTATTTCATAAATATGTTTCACGTTCGATCAGAAGAAACGCCATTAGCTAGGAGAATCCGAAATCAAGATGTTAACCTTGTTTACATAAACAAACAAGTGAAGCAAAGCTTCATTCAGTCAATAAATGCATAATCGAATATAATCAGTATAGGAACGGGCTTCAGGTACAACAGCATTACAGTCAATCGGACAAAATGAGGGAAAATTATGTAATTGTAAATATACAGTATTTTTGTTTCATAAATTTTATTTCTTTTTTTCACATACGAACTTAATTACCTGATCTCAAAATGGAAAGCGTTGCATTACATATCGATAGATTTTATGTGCAGGATTATATAAATTACTTGAGGGTCAAACATACATTCGGTCATTATGAAGCTGGTAGTAAAATTCAGATTATAGACACCTTTAAAGCACGATTTCTTCATAAGACTAATTAAAACGTCTCAGCCGATCATACTAAGCTTACCCCAGCCTAGCCAATAGGGGTAGAAATCTGACAGTTGTTCAGTTGGTTTAACGCTCAACATTAGCACTATATAGGCTATATTGTGGACGGACCCCAAGACTGCCACACACTGGACAGGACGGGGATACCATGACCCGGAGACTGATCTGAAGACAAAAGAACTAGCACGCTCACCTGTCTAATCCTACCCGTAAAACGGAAACCAAGTATTTACAATTTATAGGCCTGCGTTGAGTTTGATGATTAACGTTCAACGTAGGCTATATTATGAACAGTATCACAAGACTAACGGTTGGCAGTTTTGTGTGCTGCCTTGCAATTTGTTTTTATTCCACTTATGCACGCCTAGAAGATGGGCAGGGGTGGCGCAAGTGGTATTAAAGAACACGAGACAATTGGTCGATTTTTTTTTCACAAGAGACGGAGAGAGAGAAAGAGACAGACAGACAGACAAAGAAAGAGGGAGAGCTATTAAAAGAAATAGAGATACATAAAGAACTAGAGATAACGAGAAGAGACAGACGACGACTAATGGATACAGGGTTGAGTTGGTTTTTTACAAAAATAGGTTTTTAGCGGCAAAACAATGCCATTTCAGTTTCACCGTTCGTAAATAATTCAGGGTGTACTAAGAGCAAAAATAAAAGACGCCGTAAGCTTTTCCATCATCCACTGCCTCTGTTTTACACGTCACACAACATAAAAGTTTTCAAATCTCCATTGGTCAATACTTTTTCTAAACAATAACATCATTTTAACATCATTTTTCGTTAATTTCTTACAAACAGGTGATTTTTTCTTTTCTTTTTTAAAATCGGGAACTGCTACTTGCTCATCTACCAACTAGAGATCTGAACTGTGTACAGAAGCAGAAGTTCAGGAGAGAAACAAGATGACCAGAAAAACAATTCTATCATTACATTTTTGCAAGTAGATAACGTCAAATGTAGATTTCTATACAGTTTCAGCCATAAGAGTCAAAACTTTAAACAAAAAGTACTAAATTTCGCAGAAAGACAATAAATTCCGTAAACCTAACTCTATATAATGTGTAAAAAAACTTGATTATTTTAAATTTTTTTTTCTGCCTCAGTACAAAGAAAGCAATAAACTCGAAAAAGATGCAATCAGGACCTTTTCATAATATATTTTGATAACTATCAATTTCCTAAATAGAAAAAAATTCGCTGGCGCATCTCTTTGATTTCACTGTTGTACCACGTAAGGTTGAGTGCAGTTAGTGAAGTGCATGTTAGTGAATTAGTTGGCATGCAATAAAAAAAAACATGCAGAACGGATACAACAGTGAAATGTGTTATCGATGCGCACAGATTTTAAGATAAGCAATAATTTTCTTTTCAAACGGTATGTATAATTGGATCATATAAAAGATTAGAGTTTCCGATATAACAGGAAATCTCATATGATAGCAAGTCCTCTCCAAACAACATTTCCAAACTAACTGCGCCAATTTAAAATGTTCAAAAATGTTAAACTACGTGATTTGGGTCTCAATCACCTATGTTTGGATTGAACTCATAAACTCAAACGTTAATAATTAAAAGTCATCGGACAAAAAAACATTTCTCACGAACATAACTTAAGGTTGAACAAAATTGACACCATACACAATTCAAAGTGCTAGACAGTATGAGAACCAAAACATGCCAATAAAACCTAGACGCGTCGGGGGAATAGTGTACTTAACCCCCTAAGATTTGTAATCGTATCCTAAAATCCAAGAGATTCCATGACGGAAAGATAAATGAATTTTCCACTCAGCGTACTATTCACCTGACAACAGAAATACCCAGAACATTTTAGAAAACAACTTTTAAAAAAGCTCTTCATGAGAACAATAATATACATCTCAAACTGTCTATAGACATACTTTGCCAATACATGCGGTAGGATTGTCTTTAAAAAATCACAACCTAGCCCCAAACATCAAACCATGTCTACGTAGCTCAATGTACTCGGAAAAATGAAGTGACTTTTCGTCTATTTTGGACACATAACCCATAGAAGTGTGTACAAATTGATTTTTAACTCTAGACTAGTTTTAACCATTGCAACTGGTGATAAAAATATATAGGTGTATCGAGTTTAATAATTTCACAATGTCTGTTCCATGGCCAAACATACATCTTATGCTCGATTCGAATAAAAAATGTTCAATGAGACAACGAGATAGAGAGAGAGAGAGAGAGAGAGAGAGAGAGAGAGAGAGACAGACAGACAGACAGAGAAAGAAAAAGAGCAGTTGAGTTGGTAGTTTTGTTTTAACGTCCAACGTCGGCAATATTTAAGCTCTATTGTAGACGGGCACCAAACGTACGTCTGACAATTAAATGTGCTGCCACATACGGAACAAAACAAGTACCACGACTCCTGTCACAGCTAGTCACAGACTGACACCGACCCAACCAGTATGGGTCGAAATCGCCAGGGCTCGAACCATGGACCCCCTGCGTCGGAATCCGATGTCCTACCTCAGGTCTATCGCGACCAGCAGACAAACAGTAATCTTTGTCGATTCGTGTCCAACTTTAGCAATATAATTCTAGATTATTGAAATCTGGTCGAATACTAACGGCTGACTAATGTACGACCTGCCAAAACGAGACACGGTGGGGATGACACGACTCTTGGTAGGTAGACCGACGCTCTACTATATAGGCCAGTTCCCAAGAGGAACTAAAATGATAATTATTGGTCCTCATTTTTCGGCCAGATTTGATCTGATGAAGAAAAATAAATATTCAACCTAAATTTACCCTAAAATCCTCTCGATCAAATACTATAAATAATATTTCTTATACATAACTCGGATTCTTAATGAAATTTTAAGGTAGAAAAATATTCTAGCTTTGTGTTATTTTCCGAATCCTTTAGTGAAATATTGAGTATCTTGTTAAACAAGTACCCACTCACATCTTCAGGTATCTTACATCAGAAAATACGTTAATCCATTTTGGATACGCTCTGAATGTTTAAAATTTCAACAAACGTTTGGAACTGCAATGAAATTGTTCAGTTTTCGCCAGAATGTTCAATTTTTATACACATTATATTTGTTTTAATTTACTGAGTTTACATTTCCCAAGTGATAAAAAGTTTGAACTATTTATGGCTCATTACAAGAATAGCAGGTCACATTGTGCAGGAGGTCTTAACTCCTGGGGTCTCGAGCTGAATTATGACTGGCACAATAATCTAATGGTGTTGAAATATTACGCCTCCGTCATGCATGGTAGAGTTGAGCAGTTGGGCAGTGTTAAGACAGTGTAGCTGCTCACTTTCAATCTGCATTGTCACCAACTTAATTTACACAATGTTTGTTTCTGGCTGACTTGTCCACTGTGTTTGTCTCATCCAAGCTGGAGGGCGTTTCCGTTCTGAAGGCTAGTGGGGGGTGCAAAGCAAAGAAGTTGACATGATCAGTCTTTATCTGGAGAATGTTGATAAAAATGCGTTTTTATTGTGAAACATTTTAGAACACTACTTTAAAGTTATCTTCTTTTACCATTACACGGTATGCCAGGGCTGTCACTAAAAGGCAAGGCCGGATTTTCAGTAATCATAGAAATTTCAAATCGAATCCAGAATGTTACATTGCATGTTGTATTGCATGGCCTCTAAAACGATATATTTTACAACCAAAAACAATGATCATAATAAATAAAAGCTATAATTATTTACTTTTGATTTGCTAAGTAGCTAATTTTTTAATTAGGGTTGCGAGAAGAAATTGGAATAAAAAGAGGAAAATAATTGAGTTGATAGGAAAGATCGGGCAGAGTGAAGGATGAAAGAGAGAGGATCATGACTCAAGTTGAGTTGGTTGCTTAAAGTCCAACTGGCATCACACAATGTCACAGCTAGTCACATAATGCTGGGGGACAAAATCTGGCATATTTTGATCGATCGTGGGTTTGGAACCGAAAAACTTTTGATTGGAAGACAAACGCTGTATCATTTGCGCCAGACAATCACACCTTTCGTCCTATGCAGGATAATGACAATGAAGCGATATAAACATTTAAAACACTTTATTATCTGCGGCAAAATAAGTTGCAATATTACCTAAAATTGTCTTTTTCAGAGCAGCATGCAATCAAATCTAGGACTTTTTAAAAACATGTCATCCTGCAATAATTATGTTTTACCTGATCCTATACGTCCGTGTTAGATATCTTGGTGAAACAAGTGGGGTGCTAGTAGGATGCATGTCTCTGGTTACCTGGAGGATTTCTGTACAGGATGCTCAGTTCAGTTTTTTTCTGGTGTCCGTCAAAAAAAAATCAAAAGCAAAGACAATTGAGACTGACAATAGGAAGGTAGAGAGCAGGGATGTGATTAGAATCTTTGAATTAGCTTCATACTATGAAACCCTTTGTTGTTTTCTTTATACTTGGTAACGATAAGGGAGATTCACGTTTTAATACTATGAAATTGTTAGGTACAGTGATTTCGGGTGCTTTACTCTTTATAGTTCTCGCAACACTGTGACAACTTGATGCTTTTGATAAACTTTGACGTTTTTTATGTACTCTTTCTAAACCCAGTGGGCTGTACAACATTAAACAAAGACAGTTCACTCATTCCAGCCTCGGAAGTAGGTTTTATTTAGTAAGTACTTGTTACAGCCTCGACGAAGGGATGTTTTGTTGTAAACGCTCGTTCTAGCTTCGACTTTAGGTTGTAATTTGGGAACACATTCCACGGTCAATGGTAGGTTGTAGTATGCAGTATCTGGTAAGGCTGGCCATGGAGAAAAGACATGAGAAAAACATCAATGTTTCATAGGATAAAGTTACCGAAGCTAAACAATGACGTCGATTTCTTAAGTGAACATTTGAGTAACAACTATTTTAAATCTAAAAATATTCATTAAAATTATTACTTCGGTTGAAATTCAACATGGCAAATATCTGTCAAGAAAATTTACCAGAAAACACTATTATTCCAATGACGTCGTTAACAGTTAGATAATTCTTTCAAAAAGAATTATTCAAAAAGGTACAAATTTTAATATACGGCAATGTTTGACTTAGCTGTCTCGCCAGTAGGTTATCTAGTAAGCACCCGTTCAAGCCTTGGCAGTAGGTTGTCCGTTCGCAAGCACTTGTTCAAGCCTCGCCATAACGACACTTGTGCACAATGTATAGTTTATCTGGTGTCATAAAAAATCAAAATCATTAGAAAAGCAAACAATTATGTGAGACTAAAAATTTCAAGGCGTGTAAGGGGTGAGAATAGAGTTACTTTGAATTAGCTTTGTACTATGACATCGTTTGTCGTTTTCATTATACTTTAGGTAAAATTATCTCAGCCTCATGCTTTTAATACTATGCCATTTTACTGTACAATGATTTCGTAACCTGTACAAGTTATACTTCTAGTAACATTAAGTAAATATATGCTTTTAATTCTCTCTGACATTTTTGCTGTACATTTTGTAATCACAGTGGTCTGTAAAATTTTAATACAAAGAATTCTTTCACATCGAATTGCTTGATTAAAAAAGTAAATACAATTATACTATACAGCAATTTCCAACTTAGCTGTCTCGTCAGTAGGTTATTTGGTAAGCTGTTCCATACTCGGCAGTAGTTTGTCATTTTGTAAGCACTTGTTTCAGCCTCGGCAGTAGGCTGTCCTTAGTTTAGCATTTGTTCAAGCCTCTATGGTAGGTTGCCATTTTGTAACACTCGTTCCAGCCTTGGGCAGTACGTTGTCATATGGCAAGCACTCGTTCCACCATCGCCTATAGGTTTTCTTTTAATAAGCTCTCTCTCTAGTCTCGGCAGTAGGTTGTCATTTGGCCAGCACTCGTTCCAGCTTTGCCAGTAGGACACATGTCCACAATGCATGGGTTATCTGGTGTCATAAAAATCATAGAATCATAAGAAAAACGGTTAGCTGAGAATGATAATTTAATGGCATTTAGGGGGTGAGAATACAGTTACTTTGAATAAGCTTTATACTACGATATCGTTTTTCGATTTTTTTTACTTTAGGTAAAAAAAAAAACTGCTCAATGTTTTTAATACTATGACATTGTGCTCTACACTGACTTAACGTGATGTATACATTTATACTTTTAGTAAAATTAAGCCCACTACATGATTTTGATATTTGTTGACATTTTTAATGTACTCTTTATAATCCCAGTGGGCTGTAAAATTGTAAAACAGAAGGATAATTTCTATAAATAGAAATGCTTGTTAAAGTTCAATAAAATTACAATATACTGCAAGTATCGACTTAGCCTTTTTGCAAGAAGGTTATCCAGTAAGCACTCGTTCCAGCTTCGGCAGTGGGTTGTCATTTGTCAAGAACTCGTTCCAGCCTCGGCAGTGGGTTGTCATTTGTCAAGCACTCGTTCCAGCCTCGGCAGTCCCAACAGTAAACAGTTCGTGAGCAAGGTCGGAGGGCAATGGGTTGTCATTTGTCAAGCACTCGTTCCAGCTTCGGCAGTGGGTTGTCATTTGTCAAGCACTCGTTCCAGCCTCGGCAGTGGGTTGTCATTTGTCAAGCACTCGTTCCAGCCTCGGCAGTAGGTTGTCATTTGTCAAGCACTCGTTCCAGCCTCGGCAGTGGGTTATTTGGCAAGTACTCGTTTTAACCTTGGCAGTGGTTTCAAGGATAAAGTTACCGAAGCTTAACACGGACGTATATCTTAAGTGAAGATTTGAGTAACAATTTTATTTTAAATGCAAAAGAAAAATTCACGAAAAATATTAGTTCGCTTTTAATTCAATATGTCAAATGGGTTCAACAAAATTTACAAGAATAACTTATCGCGATTCTAATGAGATCGTGAACAGATCATTCTTTCTAGTATATATTTTAGGTACTTAAACACATTTTAATATACAACAGTTTTCGACTTAGCTGAGGTTACCTAGTAAGCACCTGTTCAAGCCTTGGCAGTAGGTTGTCCTTTTGCAGGCACTTGTTCAAAGCTCGACGGTAGGTTGTCATTTTGTAAGCAATCATTCTAGTTTCGGCAGTAGGTTTTTTAGCCAGCACTCGTTCCAGCCTTGCCAGTAGAAACACTTGTGCACGATGCATGGTTTATCTGGTGTCATAAAGAAACAAAAATCAGAAAACCAAACAATTAGCTGAGAATTTAAAGGCGGTTAGGGGGTGAGAATAGTTACGTTGAGTTAGCTTTATACTATGACGTCGTTTTTCGTTTTCATTATATTTTAGGTAAAATAATTTCTGCCTCATGCTTTTAATAATATGCCATTTTACTGTACAATGATTTCGTGACCTATATTTGTATTCCTAGCAACACAAGTTAACTATAATTATATGCTTTTCATTACTCTTTGTTCTACATTTTATAACCCTTGGTGGGTTGTAAATTTTTAAAACAAAACGTTAATTGTTTCACATCCAAATGCTTCTTTAAAAAGTAAATACAATTATACTATACAGCTGTTTTTAACTTAGCTGTCTCGCCAGTAAGTTATCTGGTAAGCTGTTGTTCCATACTCGACAGCAGGTTGTTCTTTGGTAAGCATTTGTTCAAGCCTCGACGGTGACATTTTGTAAACACTCGTTCCAGCATCACCAATAGGTTGTCCTTTAAAAAGACTCGTCCTAGTCTCAGCAGTGGGTTATTTGGTAGCACTTGTTAGAGCCATGGCAGAGAGTTGTCATTTGGCCATCACTCGTTCCAGCTTCACCAGTATGACATAATATGCGCAATGTATGGTTTCTTTGGTGTCATAGTCATAAAAATTCATACAATCATAAGAGAATTGCACTTTTAACTGAGGCTGAGAAATTAAGAGGCCTTTAGGGGATGAAAATATAGTAACTATGAGTGAGCGTCGTACTATGACATTCTTTGCAGTTTTTCCTGAAAATTTAAGTAAAAATAAACTAGCTTTTTGCTTTCATTACTATAGCATCGTGTTGTATATATATATATATATTATGTATTTATACTCCATCCTTTTGACACATTTACATTGTTTGCCGTACTTTATAACCCAGTGCAATGGGCTGTGAATTTTTAAAATCAAATATATATCTAATAAATAGAAATGCTTGTTTAAAAACTTCAATATGATTATAATATAGAGCAATTTTAGACTTAGCTGTTTCGCCAGAAAGTTATCTAGTGAGCACTTGTTCCTCGCAGTAGGTTGTCATTTCGCAAACACTCGTTCCAGCCTCGCCATTAGGACACATGTACACAACGCATAGTTTCTCTCGCATCATCACAAATTTTAGAATCATAAGAACAATAATTATATTAGACATAAAATCTGAAGGTAGAGAGGGGGTTGGGAATATGGTAACTTAAGAGTTAGATTCATATTAGACTTCCAAGTAACAATGAACCAGCTTCATGTTTTAATACAATGACAGTGTGCTACACACGTTGTGCTTTACTCTTTATAGAAAGTGCATACAATTATAATATAAAGCAATTTTGACTTAGCTGTCTCGGCAGTACGTTATCTGGTAAGCACTTGTTCCAATCTCGCGAGTAGGTTATTTAATAAGCACCATTCCAGCCTCGCCAGTAGGTTGTTATTTGATAAGCAGTCGTTTCAACCTCAACAGAAGGCTGTCATTTGGTATGCACTGTCTGGAAGGCTGGTTGAGGAGAAAAAAAATTGAATATGCCATCAACGTTTCAAAGGGGAATGTTTATTACTGACGGTGATTTTCTAGAATTTGTCAACATTTCCGCACTTTAAGAAAATATTCTCACGAGATTTGAGACATAATTTATGAGACTCAAAAATATCAATAGCATCAATCGTTTTCTAAAAGTTTGCAATCGGATCCAGGATGTATCAACATTCATTATAATAATGTCTTACCTGATCCTATATTGTCTCTGGGTTTATCTCTAGACATAAAAATATAAATTCATAACAAAAGCAAGAATTTAGCTGCGACTGAGAATTTAAAGGCGGGGAGGGGGTGGGATGAGAATTTAGTAACTAAAAACTAAAACAATGTACAGGAATGTTCGACTTAGCTGTCTTGCCAGTAGGTTATTCGGTAAGCACACATTCTCGTCTTAGCATTACCTGATCATTTGGTAAGTACTCGCTCCAGGATTGTCAGTAGGTTGTCATTTTAGTAAGCATTCGTTCCAGCCCCGCCAGTAGGTTGTCATTGGTAGGCACACTTTTCAACCCCGCCAGTAGGTTGTCATTTGGTAGACATCTATCACCTGCAATAAAATAATGTCTTACCTGACACTAAACGACTGAGACGTTCTATTGAAGGATGAAGTGTTTCTTGGGGAAACAAATAACGCGCTAGCATGGTGCACGTCTCCGGTTTCCAGGTTGATACTCATTGCTCGTTTCAGCTTTCTCTGGTGTCATAAAAATCGTATCAAAAGAAAAACACTAACATTTAGCTTTGAGAATTTTAATGCGGGGAATGGGGTGGGAATAGAATAAGTAAGTTTAATTCATACTAAGACATTCTTTGCCATGTTCTTTTTACTTCACGAAACATTAGGCAAGCTCATGTTTTTATTACTAGACCATTGTGCTGTACAGTGACTTCCCGTGCTGTGCTCTTTACAGTTCTAGTAACACGGAGCCAACTTCATGCTTTTGATCATCTTTTACATTTTTTGCTTAACTCTTTATAAACCAAAAAGGGTGTTCAATTTAAAACAGCAATACAGTTGTCTTAAATAGAAAAATACTTTTTATTTTAAAAATTATGGAAAAGCATTTTCGACTTAGCTGTCTTGCCAGTAGGTTATCTGGCAAGCATCCGTTCCAGCCTTGCCAGTAGGACACATACACAATGCTTAGTGTCTCTGGTGTCATAAAGAGTCGTAGAATCATTGAAAAAAAATTAACTGACACTGAGAATTTTAACGCGGGGAGAAGAAAGAGTATATTTACGTAGAATTACTATATCCTTTTATGTTTCCTTTATTCTTCAGTAACAATAAGCCACCATCTTTCAAATACAATGACAAATGTGCTGTTCAATGACTTCATGTGATGCATATTATACCTCTAAAAATGAGCGCAATTTATTGCTTTTGATAATCTTTTAAATTTTTTGCAGACAGACAGACAGACAGACAGACAGGGGCTGTAAAATTTTAAAACAGAAGGATAATTTTTATAAATAGAAATGCTTGTTTAAAAGGTCTGACACCAATTATCGACTTAGCTGTTTGGCCAGATGGTTATCTAGAAAGCATTCGTCTCAGCCTTGGCAGTAGGTTATTTGGTATGCACTCGTTCCAGCCTCAGCCGTAGGTTGTTGTTTGGTAAGCCCTCGTTCCAACCTCAGGGATAGGAGAGAGTTAACGAAGCTAAATACTGACGGATACAACAACAACAAAAAATATTACTGTCGTTAAAATTCAATCATCGTCAATGAAAATACGTCAAAAAGCTTTTATTATGGATCTATTACATCATGAACAGTCAGCTACTGTAAAAGCTGAAAGTCATAGAGAAATTACACGACAGCAAGGAGAGATGTGTCGTGAGAACAACTAAACGGGAATCTAATATTTCACTTCGATGGATGCATTAACAGTGGGAGCAACACGCCAACATTTCTGAAGCTTTAAATTAAATTAACGAACAATAACGCACGTCAACCCTTTCGCTTGACAAATAATATACAATTCAAATATCCAGACATCTTTTTATAAACAAGAAAAAAAAAACTTTTCCGTTTATTGATAATTGTTAACAACCATAAGTTTGTTATTGCTGAGCATCAGCATTAACAGTCACGTGAACGAAGTTCTACAACTCAAATGTGTAAACAAAAAAAAGAATTGTTGCAGGTTTTACAAGCAATGTAATAGTCAAGGAATTATACTATGGAATAAATTATCCAAATGTGTGACTCGTATTTCTATGAGTGGCGCATTTAAATCTTTTATATTAGTCAGGGACTGGAGGAGCGTTTACTTAAATCAAAGAGATCAAAGAAAGGAGTGGAAAAAAGCGAAATTTAAGTCGACTACCAATAAGAAAAGAGAAAACGCAAAATATAGGAAAGATAATAGGCGGTTAATCACAATGAGAGAGGGAGAGAGAAAGTGTGAGAGAGAGAGAGAGAGAGAGAGAGAGAGAGAGAGAGAGAGAGAGAGAGAGAGAGAGAGAGAGAGAGAGACAGACAGACAGACAGACAGACAGAGAGAGAGAGATAGAGAGAATGGGAGAGAGAAAAGAGAGACAGACAATAGGCAGACACAGGAGACAGAATTAAAAGATACAGACAGACCAAGACATACCATACAAAGGAAGAACAGCAATCGGTAAAGAATGCAGCGATAGTATCGGCAGTAGCTTCCCCTTTTTACTCGTATAAAATTGTATAAATATGAACAGCTTATGCCTATTTCTACAATAAATCACACAATTACACTGAGTGCCTTCTCAGTGAACTAATATATTAATAATTCTTTAAAAACACGAACTCATTAACACTGTCTATCTATATAATCATAAACGAAACCTGTATACATCAGTGCCACCAAGGCTTGGTCTCGCGGTGGCCAACACTAATTCAAGAGAATATAACACAGTATTTCATTCAGTTTATCAGCAGGCATATTACGTTAAGAATGTGTTTCTGACACCGCGCTTTGAACTCGTTAATAGTTTTATAGGTTTATTTTCTGCAGAGCTTTCAAGCTTCAATGAGTGTTTATGTTTGTATTTTTGACTCGTAATTTCGACCCTTCCAATGATATACACATATTGTAAACCTGGGTTTGTAGCGCTCTTAAGATATTTGAAATGTTGACACATTTTTTTGAACGTTCCTAGTGAAACAAGTACGACATTTTGGTAGCTTGCTACTTGTTTTAAGCTTCCGTATACTTCTATTATTACCTATTGCTATTTGTACTTACAACCTTTTACCATTTTATTTATATTTTCCACTCAGTATTTCCATAGTTTTGAAACCGGGTTTTCAACAGTCCAAACGTTTAAAATGTGTAACTTTTTACTCGGTTACAAACCATCCACATATATTAGAATTGGTATTTTTGACTCATGGTGGTTTGAAAACCTTCCATGATTACTCAAAATTGTTACAAAAGTCTGTCACTTTGATATATATATATATATATGTATCTTAGTTTTAGAGTTCACAACCTTTCATGAATATTCATGGTTGTATTTTGGACCAATTTCGCACCTTCGAAGATTAAAAATATCAAATAATCTTAGAAGGCTACAGATCCGGTTTCAAAACTGCAATACTCGTAATTTTGAAACAGGGTTTTTAACCTTTTAAGAAGTGTATTTCTGACACTTGTAACCTTTAAAATCATTTTAATACATTTCCAATTTTACAAGATTTTGAAACCTGGTTTCTCAACCTTCCAAAACTGTTTTTGACATAGGTTTTAATCTTAAAAGATAATTCATTTTTTTGTTTAAACCGGGTTTGTAATCTCAAAGATTAATGCAATTAGTGTGTCTACTCATGGCGGCAAACCTTTGGTTTTATCACTCGTTATAACTAAACGTTCAGCCTTGCAAGATTAAGAAAAAAAATTCAAACCACGTTTTAAACATTGCAAGACTATTATGTGCATTCATTACACCAGGCTTTTAATTTTTGTTTGTATTTCTGGCACACAGATTTTTACCGTCCAACATTTTTTATACATTTTCAATTTTGTAAGATTTTCATGCAGGATTTCCAACCTTACATGATTATTTTGGACTAAGGTTTCTACATTCCAAGATTATTATTTGTAGTTTTAAAAGTGTTTTCATCCACGGTTGTTATTTATATTTTAGACCCGACATCCACCGAAGTTGTATTTTGACTCGTGGTTTCCAACTTTCCAAGATGATTAACATCTTTAAAAATTTAACTGGGTTACCAAGATTTCAAGTATATTTGTATTTTTGAAAACGGGTTTTCTACCTACCGTTATTATTTGTATATCTGGGACAGGGTTTT
>RQTK01001740.1:2962-15372 GCA_003991915.1 Elysia chlorotica
GGGAGAGAGAGAAAGAAAGAGAGAGAGAGAGAGAGAGGGAGAGAGAGAAGGAGGAAGATTGGAAGAGTGAGAGAGAGAGAGAGGGGAGGGAGAAGTGAAAAGGAGAATGGGAAGAATGGAGATAGAGAGAGAGTGGAAGAGAGAAAGAGAAAGAGAGGGAGTGAACAAGAGAGACAGAACAAGAGAGAGAGGGAGAAAAACGTAGGGGAGATTAAAAAAAGAGAGGAAGATAGAATAAAAGGTGGTCAGTTGGTTGAGTGCTCAGTTCCTTAACATGAGACATCAAGTTCGAACCTAGAACTAATAAGATCCGCCTTTGATTCTTGATCTTAAGGGGATACCGTGACTCCGTCTAGCTGGTCACATTAAACTTACACCGACCCAACCTGTAGAAAAAGAATACGCCAAAGTGAGGCGTGGCACAACATACATTTATTACGCGTTAGTCTCGGAACCCGGGACTCGTCCACATATAATGATGACGTTGACGCTCAGAAACAAAACAAACCTCTCATATCATTCATTATTTCCACGCCTCCCCTTCCCCTCCCCTAAATCCCTTTCAAAATTAATCTCTCACACCATGATTTGCCAAAGCTGAAATTTTGTTTTGTTGTTATGGGCGTTGTGTTATCTTGTTTGTTTCAAGACTAGGAATGGATTTTCAGAAAAGAAGGTCAAATAGTTGGCACTGACCTCTGTGTTGATTCTGGGGGCAGATGGAGCAAGGGTCAAGGTCATGATCTCCCATAATGCCCGGCTGTGACAGTGCCCGGATGTCGGAAGCCATTTTGTGTGGAGAGAGACGGAGAGATAGAGAGATTGAGAGAGACAGAGTAGATAGAGAGAGAGAGGGAGAGAGGGGTAGGTAGAGAGATAGAGAGAGACTCACAGGGAGACATAGAGACGGAGAACGAAAAGGATTGAGAGTAGAGATATATAGATAAACAGAGACACAGAGATCTAGAGAGAGAGAGTGAGAGAGAGAGACTCTGGGGAGACACAGACAGAGACCGAGACAGAGAGGAAGAGAAAGAAATGCAGTGAAAGTAGATATAGGTAGATGATAGAGAGACAGAGAAAAACAAGAATCGAGAAAGAGAGAGTAGAGACCGTTATAGAGAGATATACAGAGAAAGAGAGAGAGAGAGAGAACTCTCCCTTTCTCTCTCTTTTCCTATCCCACAGAGATGGGCGTATAACTTTCTGTTTCTCTGAACCGGAATCCTTGCCGAACTCATCCCCTCCCCCTCTCTATGTTTCTTTATTTCTTTCTCTCTCACCCTTCTATCTTCTTCAAACAAAGCCGCCCCCCCCCAAACCCCACCCTTTGGCATTGTCACCTCCCCAGTCATTCCCACTCCGGGAATTCCCTCTCCCACTGTTTGCAGTGAGCACAGAGATCACGTCCCGATGTGACGTCAGATCCGGCTTGGGATGCTGGCCAATCTGATGTCCACGCTAGAGTCAGGCTGTACAGAGCAAACTCTAGAGTGACTGCATTCCCCAGTCTGTTGTTTAGTATACACTGGTCCTTGTTAACCATCTTCTCTATGTTATTTTGGCCAATACAGTTCCACAAACGAAGGTTGAGCGATTTGGGTTGAGACTTGTTTTTTTAATTTAATTGGTCTCTTAGCGTTCAGCGTCATCAGCCATGTGGGTTGGTTTAACGTCCAACATCAGCACTATATAGGCTATATTGTGGACAGATCCCATAATTGACGTCTAACAACTGTATGTTATGCCACACACAAGACAGGGCTGGGATAGCATGACTCTTGTATCAGCCAGTCACATTATACAAATGTACTGATACTAACCCAACCAATAGGGAGCGAAATCGCCAGGGCTTGAACCACGGAACTCCTGTCTAGGAAGCCGGTGTTTTATACCCTAGGGCTACCGCGCCCCAATCACGGTCAGAATGTCTACATTCACTACTATTGTGTCGAGAACAAAAACCGCGTTATCAAATCAGAGATGTAACATTCGCCACTTTCAAACACCAGCTGTGCCTATAGAAAGAAGAAAAATGATGATGCGTGAAATAAATTATGTTAAGTTATGGAATAGAATATTGATGTAAAAGAATACATTACAAGTATTCATTGAAAGCGAAATCTATGCTAATGAGGGGGGGGGGGGGAAGGGGGAGGGCGAACTGGCCCAAGTGGTATGGTAGAGCGTTGGTCTCCAGATATGTAGGACCGCGGTTCAAATCCCACCATCGGCAGATTTATTTATCTTATTTAGTCCCCTGTAACTGGTTGGGTCGTTGTCAGTATAATGTGACAGGCTGGGAAAATTTGTCAGACATCAGTGTTGGGGTTTGTCCACAATATAACCTATATAGTGCTGACTTTGGACGTTAAACCAACTCAACTTAACTCAACGAGTTTGCTGTCTATAGACTTTACGTTAACGAAACCAACACTTTACGTTAACGGAACCAACCAACTTCTACTACTACGAGCACAAGGATGTCCGCATCCGTGTACAATGCGAAGTTGGCGCAACCGGTCAGGAAGATAAGGTATAAGGCTTGACCGGCGAGTCCTAAGCCGGACATTCCAGGGGCTTAGACCTGCAGGTTGGACTGGACTGGACTGGACTGGTCAAGCGGTCAGTGCCAGTCAAATCTCTGCCACTAGAGGTTTTGCGATAGCAGAGCATATAGTGAAAACGATGACGTTAGGTGAGGGAATTTGCACCGGTGTCCAATCATAGCTCTAGCCTAGACTTACGGAGCCAATGAGCGATCAGAAAGCCCCGTGCTTAACAGGAGTGATTATGTTATTCATTAACGACTTGGAGATCTCAAAGTCTCTAATGTCAGTCTTTAGGCCGCGGGTTAGGCGTTCATTGATTCCGCGATCAAGGAATCAATAAAGACGTCGAGGAATTTGTGTAGGAAAAATGGGAATTTGATTTCATTATTGTACATGTGTTATTGAAAGATTGGGATAAAGAGGCAGTTGGGTAAACAGACAGAGTGGGATATAGAGATATTTGGAGTGAAAGTCTGACAGAGGTAGAGAGAGGGGAGAGAGAGAGAGAGAGAGAGAGAGAGAGAGAGAGAGAGAGAGATAACTTGAGAGAGAGAGAACTTAAGATTGAGCATCTTAGAAGACTAAATTTATTCGTCTCTCTAACTTTCTTTCTCTTTCTCTCTCCCTCTTTTCTTTCTCTCTCTCTCTCTCTCTCTCGCTCTCTTTCTCCCTCTCTCCCTCTCTCTCTCTCTCTCTCTCTCTCTCTCTCTTTGCTTATGTGTTTTGTGACCCATTTTTATTTAATAAAGCACATACGGAGAAACGTCTTCATTTCTACTTTGATTTCACGTTCTAATTATGTTGAATGTTTCTTGGTAGAGTTTCTCTGAAAAAGAAAATAAATTCCGTACAGGAAGAATAATCATTGTGAAACTAGCGGATTGGTTGAAGGTTATATAAGGAAAGCCGGATCTCCAGAGAAAAGTCTGTATCCTAGAAGGACATAATGAAATGTCGAAAAAAGTTTTCCCACTGTTTTGGGAGATTAGAAGTATCTTTGTGTAATCTTGTACAAATCTATTTTAAAGACTGGAAAAAAGCCCACAATTGAACATTAATTTTCTCAATCCACTTTCTGGAAAAGTTAACTTGGAAGTGAAATTCATGCATTCGAATGACAACCCGTGAATCTTGATGAATTGAGTTGACTTGGTTTAACATCCAACGTCAGCACTATATAGGCTATATTGTGAACGGGCCCCCAGACTGACGTCTGATCATTGTATCATTGTTTGCTCCAAACACGAGACGGGACGGAAGAGACCCGCATTCCTGTCTTAGTCAGTCACATTATACTGACGCCGACCCAATCAGTTACAGGGAACGAAATCAGACAAATAAATCTGCCGATCGTAGGATTCAAACCGCAGATTGTCAGATCTGAAGACCAACGCTCTTCCACCTAAACCAGTTTGCCCCCGTTTCCAGTAGAACATTCTCATCTTAACACTCCATTTGTATAACAGTATATCTCTTTCTTTCACAGTTTCACATCTTTAGTAGACTATTACATTTGTTAATTTGTTAATTAACTATAAAACCAATTTACAACTCACATGACATAACTCTACTGTCACGCATGGTTTGATGGTAATTATAACGACCACGTAACATTGGCGCCAACAACCATTAGTGAAAAACGTGCTAGTAATTTTACCAGAGACTGTGAAAAAGTGAGAGGTTTCACCGGACAGGATTTTGCGTATATGGCTCAAGATAATTAAAATGGTTGCTTCCTTCTTTAAACCTTAGTATAAAAAAACTCACACTTAACATTGTTTAACCGCCTTCGTTTCAATAAAGGAATAGAGTGAGTACGCGTAAAAGTGGTTCCATGTAATAAAACCCTTTGAGCTCTTTTTTGTGTGGAATGTCTTATATTAAATTTATAGTCTTTGGTTGAACCAACGTTGTCACGTTAGAGTTCTTTACGTACAACCAAAAGAATGTCACAGAGAAAACAGTGCAGAAGGCTGTGTGTCTTATAAGTAGTCCTTTTCTCTCTCTCTCTCTCTCTCTCTCTCTCTCTCTCTCTCTCTCTCTCTCTCTCTGCATCTCTCTCTCTTTCTTTCCCTCTCTGCATCTGTGTCTGTCTGTCTGTCTCTATCTCTCTCTTCCTTCACTCCCTTTCTCTCTCTTTGCCTCTCTGTCTGTCTGTCTCTGTCTCTGTGTGTCTGTCTGTTTGTTTGTCTCAATCACTCTCTCTCGTTCTCTTTCTTCCTATCTCCCTCTCACTATTTCTCCTTTCTCACCTTTTCTCCTTTTTTCCCTGCTTCCTCCCCTCTTTCTCACTCTTCCTTTCTCTCTTCCTCTCTTCCCCCCTCTCTCTCTGTCTCTCCCTCTGTCCGTCTCAACCGCTCTCTCTCTATGTTTCTCTTTCATTCTCTACCTCTCGATCCCTCTCTCTCTCTCTGTTTCTCTCTCTCTCTCTCTCTCTCTCTCTCTCTCTCTTTTCACCTGCCCCATACGCTTCACCTACTTCAGTGAAAAGAAACGAGTGTCTTAGTAGTTTTTTTTCCTTCCATTGAGAACCACGGCACCGTATTGCACCGACATGGTAGAGACTGCACAATATTACAAGCCTTGAAAACCACACCACCGTAACAAAATAACATAATCACGCCCTTAGCCATGGGTAGTTTTGATCGCTCATTGGCTGCGTAAGTCTAGAACAAATCTATGATTGGACGCCGGTACATATTCCCTTACGTATCGTCCTCGTTTTCGGTACACAACGTGTTTTCGCAAGGTTTTTACTGTTTAGTGTTATAATTATAGACTTATCAAATAAAATGTTTAGTGTGTTACACAACGCTTCCCCTTTTGTTTTGCGGCTTGCATTGAAGGGAAATTCCCAAACTCTATAATTTTGTGCATCTTGGCTTAGATCTAGATCTAGATCTAGTTTCTTTTCTACTTTATTATAAAGAGATTTATGAACGCATACATTATTAGTATACGGTGTATAGAATTATTTTGTTATAGGTATAATTAAACTAACATTAGTATGCATACATGTGTAAAAGAGATTGAACTTGGAAATTGAGGGGATGGTTGGATTGGGTTGGTTTAACGTCCAATAGCAGCACTATATAGGCTATATTGTGGACGGGCCCCGTCTGACAATTTTATGTGCTGTCACACACCATACAGGGCGGGGATACCATGACTCCTGTCTCAGGCGGTCACATTATACTGACACCGTCCCAACCAGTAGGGAACGCAACAGCCAGGATTCGAACTCGGGACCTTTTGTGTCGGAAGCCGATGTTCCACTCCTGGACCACCGCGCCCCCCAGAAAATTGAGGGGAGAGGGGGGGGGGGCATTGGCTTAGATCTAGTTTCTTTTCTACTTTATTATAAAGAGATTTGTAAACGCATAAAAGTTTATGGTGTATAGTACTTGTCATATGACATTATATATACTAACATTTGTACGCATACACGTGGTTAAGAGATTGGAGTTGGAGATAATTATTGATGAAAGTGGAGGGGGAGGTGGGGCATGCAGAAAGGAATGCATGGCAAATTTTTATTTAACTGTTAACCGATCTCTCTTGATTACTTTCGACCTCCCTTTTCTTTCTCATTCTATATTCTCTAGGATTTATATTTTTTCCAACATCCTTCCTCTCTTCTCATTTCCCTGTTTCTGTCTGTGTCTGTGTCTGCTTGTATGTATGTATGGCTCTCTCTCTATCTCTGTCTCTCCCCCCTCTCTCCTCCCTCTCTCTCTTTCTCTCTCTGTCTCTGTCTCTCTCTGTCTCTGTCTCTCTCTTTCTCTCTCTACCTCTGTCTCTCTCTCTTTCTCTCTCTCTCTTTCTCTCTCACCTCTCTCTCATCCCTCTCTTACCTCTCTTTCTCTCTCTCTCTTCTCTCTCTCTCTCTCTCTCTCTCTCCCCTCTCTCTCTCTCTCTCTCTCTCTCTCTCTCTCTCTCTCTCTCTCTCTCTCTCTCACTCACAATTTCCCGCTCATCTGTATCGATAGACCTGTTCGTATTATGTACACCCCGTCAGCTCCTGGCCAACCTTTGTTGACCTCTGTTGACCTTTGACCCCGGAACTTGAACAGTGAACAGCTGTCCCCCCTCCCGCATAAAAACAACTCATGACCTCTTCTCTTCTCAAACACCACACCAAGGTCAAGGTCACAATTTCGGGGGTGGACTGAAACACAAAGGATCGTAATTACAATAATGTTGTAAGTTTACGACTCGTCTTAAGATATGAGGTATAAATCTAAGAGAATTTACGACAAGTCGTAAACTACCTAGACCTTATATACATGATTGTACTTACAACCGCAAATCTTTTCTCAGCAGTACCTCATTACGATAATTCTAGTTATTCTATTCAACACCCCGTGGACGCTCTAGTTTAGTCTTTGTCCCCTTCGCCCCTGTCTGACTCTTTCTCCCCGGACCATTGTCCACTTTCAAAAGTCACCCCGCCGGTATTTTTCTGACCAAAGAGCCTAAAACAGCCGAGAAATTGGACAAAACAGGCTCTTTAAATTCGACCCTTAGCCAGTCTCGTATTAGTGGCCGCAGATTCCATTCAAACTCAAAGGCGAACGTATTAGTGGCCGCATATTCCATTCAAACTCAAAGGCGAGAGGCGAGGCCCATTTTCTAAGCTGTTAAGTTATGTTCGCCTTAGGCAAATAATCATTTGCTAATAGAGTTAGCCGTTGCCCGTCTTCTTCTACTCCTCCCCCTCTTATTCTCTTTTCTCCTCCTTTCCTCCTTCCCCCTTCCTATCTTTTCTCTTTTTTACTGCTCCTCTTTAGAACCAATTTAGCTCATGCCCCTCTTCTTCTCCTCTTCTGTTTTCTCCTCCTTTCCTCCACTTCTCCTTTTAGTTTCTCCTTTTTATTCCTTCTCGTTAGAACCAGTTTAGCTCCTGCCCCTCTTCTCCTCTTCCCCTTTCATTCTGTTTTCTTCTCCTTTCCTCCACTTCTCCTCTAATATCCTCCTTTTTCCTCCTCCTCTTTAGAACCGATTCAAATTCATAGGGACTACCCTCCCTCCTTTCTCCCTTTTTATGAGGCTTTGCAATAAGGAATCCCATAGTAAAAACGATGACGATAGTTCAATACATCTGCGCCGGCGTCCAATCATATCTCTATCCTAAACGTAGGGAGCCAATGAGCAATCAGAATTCCCCATGCATAAAGAGCGTAATTCTTACGTCATCCGTTCATCCTCTATCGTATCGCAAGACCTATATTTCGCATACCGTACCCAAATTTGGTTAGGAGCCACTATGAATAGCAATGAGTTGTCCAACCTAGAGCTACCCCATACGGACTTTTATGCCGTCAGAAAAAAAAAAAGAAGAAAAACTTATAATCTCAGTCTTTCCGTTCAAGCGCTCAGGACAAAGCCATACCCTTGTTCCACACAGGTTTGAGTTGGGTTTTTGTTGTTGTTTTGTTGTTTTTTTACGCGGACCAACCCTCTTGACGGCGGAATAATACAAAATAATTGTGATGACTAACTGACACATGTATAATGATAACATGAAGTTTTAAAGTTCTAGGGATTGTAAGTACAACGTCGACGTATCTTACAACTCTTCGGAAGCCTTCTTATTCCCATATATTGAGACCAGTGGTAGGCCTACTATAATGTTGTATTTGCTACATTTAACCTGCATTCGCCACTAAGAAAGTTGAAGCGCTGTTGTAGTTGGTTACTTTGAGTACTTTAGGGCCTGACCCCCTTAGAGTGGCAGGTTGTTGAGTTGTTGAGTTGGTTTAACGTCCAACATCAGCTCTATATAGGCTACATTGTGGACGGGCCCCAAGACTGACGTCTGACAATTTTATGTGCTGCAACACACGAGACAGGGCGGGGATACCATGACTCCTGTCTCAGCCGATCACATTAAACTGACCCAACCAGTAGGGAGCGAAATCCCGCTCAACCCGGAGCTTTTGCGTGCGTCAGAAGCCGATGTTCTACCCCTGGACCACGGCGTCCCCCTTAGAGTGGCATGAGTTTAAAGCGATAAGTGGGAGGCAGGGGGGGGGGGTTGAAGACTGTCTGTTATCTAGCTCTCCGGTGAGTTTCTAAAAACACATAGATTCTATTCTATGGAAGTTTGACCTTATTGTGTTTGAGTCCAGGTTTCGTCAAACATTGGTACAGTGGGCTCGTTCAGTGAGTGGTGTTAGGTTTCAAATACTAATTATTATTCCATTCTCTAAGACCTGGGTAAATCTTCAAAAGGATGGCGTTCATCGAGGAGGAGTGGAGTCCAAAAAGACACTATTTGTATTAGTATTAGTATAGGTCATTTGGATGGAAAGGCCATGGGGGAGGGGCGAGGAGAGGAGTCCAAAAGTTCTATAGACATTATTAGTATTAGTATTAGTATAGGTCACCTGAGATGGGACCGCTATGGGGGGTGGGTTGGGGGGGGGGGGGGGGGTCCAAAAGTTATATGGACAATATTAGTATTAGTATTAGTATAGGTTAGTTGAGATGGAAAGACCATGGGGGCTGGGAGAGGAGAGGAGTCCAAAAAGTACTATAGACATTATTAGTATTAGGGGGGGGGGGGGGGGGAGGAGTGGAGTCCAAACGTTCTATATACATTATTAGTATGAGTATAGGTCACCTGAGATGGAGGGGGAGGAGGGGGAGGAGGGGGTTGCACAATGGTAGAGCGCTCGTCTTATACACTGAAAGGGCTGGACGCCAGGTTCAAGAGATGGAAAGGCCGCGCGCGGACAGAGTGGAGGGAGTGGTACAAGTGGTAGAACATTGGCCTCCCAACCCCAGAGAGTAATTGACCCTAGACACAGTAGGCGTTTGTGGACATACTGAGTCAGTCACGCCAGTTGTATAATGTCCTATCTGATTTATGAATTCCTAAAGATTAAGAGTGGTTAAGAAATGAGATAGAACAATTTACAAATGATATGACGAATGGACATTTGTGGACATACTGAGTCACATCAGTTGTATAATGGCCTTTCTCGTTTNTAAAATACTAAAGATTAAGAGGAGTTAAGAGACGAGATAGGACAATTTACAAATGATATGAGGAATGGACATTTGACTAGACACAGTGGGCGTTTGTGAACATACTGAGTCACATCAGTTGTATAATGTCCTATCTGGTTTATAAAATACTAAAGATTAACAGTGGTTAAGAACTGAGATAGAACAATTTAGAAAAGATATGAGGAATGGACATTTATGGATATACTGAGCCACACCAGGTGTATAATGACCTATCTGGTTTATAAAATACTCAAGATTAAGAGTGGTGAAGAATAGGAGATAGAACAATTTACAAATCACATGTGACTATACTACTGGACACTTGTGGACATAGCGGGGAGTCCGAGACTTTCCCTATTTGCCTATTATTTTCTGAGCAGGTCGGGTCAGTGGTTGGAAGGCAAACATTGGACCGGACCTGGTTCTGTGGGAGAAATTAGAAGCCTTGCGAATAGGAGACATAAAGCGAAACTAAAGACGATAGGTAAGGGTGGTACTGTTGTAGTTGAGTTGGTGTAACGTTATACGTCAGGACTATATAAGATATATTGTGGACGGGCCCCAAGACTGACGTCTGATATTTTATGTGCTGCCACACACGAGACAGGGCGGGGATACAAAGCTCCTGTCTCAGAAAGTCACATTAAACTGGCACCGATACAACCAGTAGGGGCCGAAATCGCCAAGGCTCGAAACACGGACCTCCTGCGTCGGAAGCCGTTGTTTTACCCCAGGGCTACCGTAACCCCCCGATAGGTAAAGAAATCTCCACCGACTTCCATGATCAAATCAAAGCTCTGCTCTAGTCTTATGAAGCCAATTATGAGCGATCGGAAAACTAACATACCTAAAGGGTGCGATTACGCAATCCGTACTCGTTGTGTGTTACACAAAACCTGCAGTGGACCGTGTCCAATTCTATGGGAGAAGTTCTCAAGACATGCCCAAAACTTGAGTCATATTATATGCATTGCGATTTGTATGATGAAAACGTCCTTTGGGCAAGGTTTTTTCTGACCGCTCATTGGCTTCGTAAGAGTAAGATAGAGCTTTGATTGGACTTCATTTAGATTTTTAGATTTCCTTGCCTATCGTCTTCGTTTATTATATTGGGTCCGTTATCGCAAGTTTTGTGTTGGGTGGAATAGGCGGAGCTTT
Organism: Elysia chlorotica; assembly: GCA_003991915.1. NCBI lineage: Eukaryota > Metazoa > Mollusca > Gastropoda > Plakobranchidae > Elysia > Elysia chlorotica. Next base: position 13,687 of record RQTK01001740.1, read on the forward strand.
ACGCTCGTAGATGGTTATTATTATGATTTGAACAGGGAAACTCACGGGTTTTTTCAAAGGGGAATTTTGTAGAGAGCAGGTATTGGACTAGAGAGGCTGATATTTGATGCTTTTTTGTCATAGGGGTTTTTAATTATAGTTTGTGGGAATATTTCCGACACGACTTCGTTTTAAGGCAGAGGAAGGGAGGGATGAGTATATGGACTAAGAGGGAGAGAGAGAGAGAGAGAGAGAGAGAGAGAGAGAGATGTAAAAAGAACAGAGCACGGTTATACATAAATGTTTTATGCAAAGCGACTTTCAAAGAATATTGGTAGTTGCTGGTGCCTTGCATACTATAAACCTTATAAATACACTATAATGGACCCGTGTTTATATATACCACGCTATAATACAACTCCATGTGCTATTGTAAGGCATAACATTCAACAGAATAGAACGCGGGTTCATGTAAAAAGAATAGAGCACGGTTATGCATAAATGTTTTATGCAAAGCGACTTTCAAAGAATATTGGTAGTTGCTGGTAGCATGCATACTATAAACCTCATAAATACACTATAATCGACCTGTGTTTATATATACCACGCTATAGTACAACTCCCTGATCCATTTTTAAGGCATAGCATTCGACTAAATAGAACGCAAATTCAAGCGCCTTGCCAAGTCATTATGGATAAGCCCACAGAAACCCACAGACTAGAGGCGGAAAATGCAAAAAGCCACCACACAACCTCTATAGTCAGCAATAACAATCTCTACCTCAGTAGTGTTGTTTGATGTCCAATCTTAGTTAAACAATAATTGATAGTAAGGGCTTAGTGCATTTTAGAAGTGAGTAGTGGATTAGTATACGACAGAATGCTTACTGTTTGGACACAATTTTTATTGTGATTTGACATTTTCTACTTCCTGTTTACATTTACGTTCAACAATCCTTTTTTAAACATTTTTTTTTATTTCATTCCCTAACAAAAAGAAAATTTCTCTAGGAAAAGAGAGAACACTGATAGAAGAGAATACATCCAGACAGAAACTCTCATATTATTATTAATATTATTATTATATCTATCTATCTATCTATCTATCTATCTATCTATCTATCTATCTATCTATCTATCTATTCTATCAACTATCTATCTATCTATCTATCTATCTATCTATATATCTATTTATCTATCTATCTTTATCTCTTTCGCTCCCTCGCTCGTTCTCTCTTCCCTCGCTCTCTTTCTCTTTCCCTTATTCACTATTTTAACTTATTTCTCTCTCTCTGTCTTTCTCTGTCTATATATCTATCTATCTCTCCACTATCTCTCCCAATCTCTCTCCCTCTGTCTCTCCTTTTGTATCTCCATCTGTCTCTCTCTCCCTCCCTCTCTTATACCCACATGCCCATACACACACAACCCGCTACAGTTTACCTGTCAAAGTGTCCATCTATAGGCGGCCTTGTAGGGGCAGACTTTAGTGCACTGTGCACACCTGCACAGGTTAGGGGTTGTGATTTACGTTATTTGTGTTAGTGTGGTATTACACGACAGCAGTTGAGATGGCTGTACATGAACTGTTCCATCTTTTCTTTAATCCGAAAATTCCACTTTAAATGTTCAAAATATGCGCAGAATGGGGGATGTATCAGAGAGAGAGAGAGAGAGAGAGAGAGAGAGAGAGAGAGAGAGAAAGAG
>RQTK01001740.1:30413-47522 GCA_003991915.1 Elysia chlorotica
ATTATTATTATTATTATTATTATTATTATTATTATTATTATTATTATTATTATTATTATTATTATTATTATTCGTCACTTTAGATATCCCTAAAATCAAGGTCAACTATGGAGAAATACACTGAAGAGAAACCAATAAGTATATCATTGGTGGGAGAAAGGAAAACTCTCTTTTCTCTCTCTCTCTCCCTTTCTCTCTCTCTCTCTCTTCTCTCTCTCTCTCTCTCTCTCTCTCTCTCTCTCTCTCTCTCTCTCTCTTTCTTTAATGCCTCCCGTGCAATACCTGAGCAAGTTGTCACAGAGACTGTAACGTGTAACAAAACGGACAATATTATATGTCGATGAGAACTTTGCATATTACCCCCACACACACACACACACTTTCCCTCTTGACATGAAGTTTGTCTCAGGACCTTGTGAATTTGACAGAAATGTTCTTCGCATGTAACAAAACGGACAATATTATACGTCGATGAAAACTTTGCATATTTCCCTCCCGTCCTGACATGAAGTTTGTCTCAGGACCTTGTGACTTTGATAGACATGCTCTCCGCGTGTAACAAAACGGACAATATTATATGTCGATGAGAACTTTGCATATTACCCCCACACACACACACACACTTTCACTGACATGAAGTTTGTCTCAGGAACCTGTGACATTGACTGACACCCTCTCCGTGTGACATGGGTAACAAAATGAACAATATATGTCAGGATTCGTTTTTCAATTCCTTCAACAAATCTTTTTCCAACTGGAGTGATGTTGTAAAGTCCATCCATAATACCGTCAACATTTTGGACAGATATCGCGTTCCGTGCACGAGAATATTCTTCTCCATGTTTTTCAAATTCCCAGTAAACCGTTCTAACCGGAGATTGGTGTTGGGTTGGTTTAACGTCCAACAGCAGAGAAAAGTTATTAAAGTTCGGAGAAGTGTTGTTAAAGTACAAGTATGCCCGTATTACGATCAACCCTTGGACATATTATTGTCAAGGCAGTGCGCCTTGCACCTAAAACAAAACTAATGTACGTCAGTGATTTCAAATTAAATTTCAACAGGCCTTTTTCGTCACTGGAGATAATGGGGAAGGTTGTAAAACACATTCTAGAAAGGTTGTCAAACACATTCTCTCTCTCTCTCTCTCTCTCTCTATCTATCTATCTATCTATCTATCTATCCCTCCCCCTCTGTGCTGATGTTGGACGTTAAACCAGCTCAACTACAACTACTCTCCTCTCTCTCTTTCCCTCTCTCTCTCTCTCTCTCTCTCTCTCTCTCTCTCTCTTTCTCTCTCTCTCTCTGTCTGGGTTTAACAACTCCTAGATCCCCTTTTATGCATCAATACTAAATGAACAATAACCGCCATTGTTTTTATAACTTATGACGACGCAGTGCAGTTTGAACTCCTTCAGATTTCACGTCAATGCTCAGCGCAATCAACGCCAAGGTCGCCCGTCCTTGTTTCTTCTCCTGTCTTTTTACCATACTGCCACACTACACGGGTTGAGAGAGTTGATTAACGGGCAACTTCAGCATCAAGGCAATATCCTGGACGAGCCCCAAAACTATTACTCGCACATTTTTCTTGCTGCCACACAAAGATAGTACGGGGTTACTATAACCCCTGTTCAACTGATCGCATGATAATGACGCAGATACAACCAGTAGAAATCGAAAAACAAACCGGCAACGGAAAGAATCCACACTATAGGCGTTGTGTTATTGGAGCCTATAGCTAAAATAAGGACGATTGGTATCAATAAAGGAATATGTACTAGGGTCCAATCTTAGTTCCATCTTAGACTACCGGAGCAAAATCGCCCAGTAACGCTATGCCTAAATGATCTGATTATGTCATCGAACATTGTTGTTGTGTATGGCAAGGGGGGGGCGTGGTGGTCCTGAGGTAGAACATGGGCTTCCGATGCAAAAGGTCCAAGTTCGAGCCCTGGGGAATGCACTTCCTACTGGTTGGGTCGGTGTCAGTATAATGTGATCGGCTGAGACAGGAGTCAAGGTATCCCCGCCCTGTCTCGTGTGTGGCGGCACATAAAATCGTCAGACGTTAGTCTTGGGGTCCGTCCACAATATAGCCTATATAGTGCTGATGTTGGACGTTAAACGAACTCAACAACAACAACAACTCAACAACGTGTATGGCAAAGTCTGTATTGTTTCCAGACCACCCCAAACCTTGTGACAACTGACCACTAGGATGGACATTGAAATCAGGTCTAACTGGACACTAAGCCGCCTTAAGTGTTGACCTCTGGGCAGTCGCGCTAGGGGGTTAGGCCGGACACTGATTGCTGGACTCTAGGATTGATCATTGACTGTCAGAAGATCATGTACATTGTGTCGGGAGGGGAGGGGAGGGGGTATGGTCAATGCTTTACCTTGGAGGGATTTGTTTTAGAGGGAAAGCAGTGTGAGACCTTGGGCTAACGGGATAGGGGGAAATAGAAAGAAAACAGAGAGAGATAGAGAGACAGAGAGAAAGGGAAAGCTAACGGGAGAGAGACAGAGAGAGACAGAGACAGAGACAGACATAAAGACAGACAGACAGACAGAGACATAAAGAAAGGAAAAGATAAGGGAATAGAGAGAGAAGAGACAAGAAGAGAGAGAGACAGAGAGACAGAGGCATAGAGAAAGGGAAAGCTAAGGGGAGAGGGAGAGAGACACACACACAGAGACAAACAGACGGACAGACAGACAGACAGACAGACAGACAGACATAAAGAAAGGAAAAGCTAAGGGGAGAGAAAAAGAGAGAAAGAGATAGAGAGAAAGAGAGAAGAAAAAAAAAGAAAAGAGAGAAAGAGAGAGAGAGAGAGAGAGAGAGAGAGAGAGAGAGACTCTGCGGTCAGCTGTATGTGAGATTGCGACCAATGAATACTTTTTACCTGTATTTCATCCATTGAATCTCCTCAAATATATAGATGTACTTCAACTCTGTAGTGTATCAACAGAACCATTGGTTTTCTGAAGTAATGAGAATTATACTTCTGGCTGCGTGTTTTGTGAAGTTCGGGGCTGACTGTTTTCGATACATCCTTGTAGACAAAGTTGCCGTGAGCCATGAGTCTCAAACAAAGTTGTAGTAGTTGTTGAGTTGGTTTAACGTCCAACGCAAGTTTAATGGGACCGGTTGAGACAGGAGTCATGGTATCCCCGCACTGTCATGTGTGTGGATGCACATAAAATTGTCAGACGTCAGCCTTGGGGTCCGTCCACATAGTGCTGATGTTATACATTAAATCAACTCAACTCGACAACAACAGTACAAAACCTACAACCTGTTACTTGTTACTTATTAGAACTCGAAGCTAACAACCATCAGCTGACTCTTAATTTGAATCTAAAGAAAATTGCATGTAAAATTAACATCGCCAATAATTATATTCCGCCTCCTGCGTAATAACCCCTTCTCTGTGAAGACATTCTTACGTTGAAGGTCTTCTCTATAGAGGGAGCGAGAGAATTCTCTCCCTCTCTCCGGGTTTAACGTCTCCTAGGTTCCCCTGGGGGATCCTATACGGCGATAACGTTGAAGGTCAACGCGTCATCCAGTGTAATATTCAACCTACAAGGCGGGCGACCTTGACCGCTAGCGGGAAAACCCAATGTCACGCCGTTCGGAGTTTTCCGATCTCCTGTGCTAAAGGCTTGTTTTTGTGTTTACCTTGAACGGCGGCTGAAGGGTTAATGCACTTTTAAGTTAGAGCTAATGGGATAAAGCTGTCTTAAGCCGGGATCTAAAGGGTTAACGCTTCTTCAAGCCTAAAAGAGTCTTATCGGAGACAGCAGTGGCTCAAGACTGTCAAATTAGGCGGTATCCGCCGTAGGTTTCTAGATAACCGGATCTTGGCTCGTATTCATGTTAAGTCGTACACCAAACAAAAAAAAACCCTAACCATTCTAAGCCGCCTCTTCATGATCTAACCGGTTACATGATTTATTTGGTCATAAGATCTAACCGATTACATGATTTATTCGGCCATAAGATCGAACCGGTTATATAATTTATTCGGGCAATGATCTAACCGGTGCAGTCACTTGCATTTTTGTATTCTCTAGCTTTAGAGGCATTGCAATAGCGGAAGGGGATTTGTAATTTTGCATCGGCGTCCAATCAAAGATCTACCGTAGACTTATTTAGCCAATGAGCGATCAGAAAACCTCGTGCCTTAGAGATATGACTATGTCATCTGTAATTGTGATTCGAATCGCAATATGTCCAATACATAGTCAGGGCCCATTACATGTAATACCAGTCTGACTAAATAAAACTGAACGTTTATTGGACAACGGGGAGGGAGGCGCGGGTGATCCTGAGGTAGAACATCGGCTCCCGACGCAAAAGGTCCGAGTTCGAGCCTTGATGATTTCTCTCCCTACCGGTTGGGTCGGTGTCAGTTTAATGTGATGGCATCCCCATTCTGTCTCTTGTGTGACAGTACATAAAATTGTCAGACGTCAGTCTTGAGGTCCGTCCACAATTTAGCCTGTATACTGCTAATGTTGGGCGTTCAACCAACTCAACTCAACTCATTGGACAAAGACTTGTGGAAACTTGTTGGCCTCAAAAGATAAATCCTGCGGTTTCTGCAAGTGCTGATGATGGACGTTCAACCAACTCAAGGCAACTCACTGGACAATGATTTGTGGAAACTTGTTGATCTAAAAAAAAAAAATTCAGCGATTCCTGCCAATGAGGGGAAAATGGAAAATAATGCAATCTTTTGTGTAACGTAGTTTTTTTTTTATATATCTGGGACTTCCCGATTGGAAGACCAACGCTTACATACTAACGCCATTTTGGCACCATTGTGCACCATGTGAGTTCGAAAATAAATGTGTTCGTCATTTGGGAACTATGCGGAAAATTCATTAGGGCCTAGATTAAAAACCTACATGTATCTTGTAGTGTTAGGTTAAAACAAACACAATTTTTAATTAAATTCTAATTAGAATATATTGTTTTCTTTGCTTTGTTGTTGTCTTCTGTCGTGGAGCCTCAGTCCAAAGGGCCATTGGATCCTGGTTAAATTTTGCATTAGGTATCAATTTGTACATTCTGTCTGTTTTAAGATGCGCGCATGCGAGCAGGTGTTCCTAATTAAGGTGAAACAAAGTCAGGGCTTTAGGGGATTTCCCATTAAAGGGTCACACTGCAAAATTAATGATTGATTGATCAGGGTTTCAAAGAGAGATTTGTTTTTGTTTTTAAATAATACTCGTGTGTATGGAAAGTCAGGGAGGAAGAGAGAGAGAGAGGGAGAGACTACCCCAGGGCCACCGTGCCCCCCACCTGTCTTGTAGTGTTGCATAAAAACAAACAAAATTTTAATTAAATTCTTATTAAAATATCTTGTTGTTTTTTTTGTTTTTTTTTTGCTTTGTTGTTGTCTTCTGTCGTAGAGTCTCAGTCCAAAGGGCACTTGGATCCTGGTTGAATTTTGCACTAACTATCAATTTGTAGCATTCTGTCTGTTTTAAGATGCGAGCAGGTGTTCTCGATTAATTTCAAACAGGGCCAGGGCTTTAGGGGATTTCCGATTAAAGGTGCACACTGCAAAATTAATGATTGATTGATTAGGGTTTCAAAGAGAGATTTGTTTTCTTTGAAAAACATACTCGTGTGTATGGAGGGTCAGTGATAAAGAGAGAGAGGGGAGAGAGAGAGAGAGAGAGAGAGAGAGAGAGAGAGAGAGAAAGAGAGGTGAATATAGAGAGACTGTCCCATCCAGGTCCAATTTAGCTACATTGTCTGATGTTTGAAAACCTTTCCTTGTTATTTCTCCACTAAAGAAGGACTCAATAAAACCAAAGCATTTTATATGCTAAAATACACTTGAGTTTTATGTCTGTTAAAATCAAGTTAATGACTGCCTTTTCATAGATTAATAAAATACAATGTTAAATACAAGAATTGAGTGTTTAATGTTGAGGTTTATTACTGCTAGATCAACTTAATGACTGCCTTTTCATACATTAATAAAATACAATGTACAGAGAGATGCAATATTTGAGTGGTTTAATTTAATGTTGAGGTTTATTACTATTAAAACAAGTTTGTGACTGCCTTTCAATGCATGAATAAAATAAAATGTTAAATACAATAATTGAGTGGTTTAGTGTTGAAGTTTACGTCTGTTAAATCAAGTCAATAACTGCCGTTCAATACATTACTAAAATACAATATACAGAGAGATGACAGTAACAACAAAGACCCAGTGTTACAGGTGCACATGTTAGGCCTGGCGGATCCGTGTCATGATCAGCCAATAAAACGATCAGACCTGGAGGTGATCTGTGCAAGGTGCCTGGTCCAGGTGCATGTGTTAGAGAGATTGCGATAACATTCCTGTAGGGAAAATGGGGACGTTTCTGTCGCTGTCTTTGTCTCTGTATGTCTCTCTCTCTCTCTGTCTGTCTATCTGTCTGTCTGTCTGTCTGTCTCTGTCTCTGTTTGTCTGTCTGTCTGTCTGTCTCTGTCTGTCTCTGTCTGTCTCTGTCTCTGTCTCTCTGTCTCTATCTCTGTCTGTCTTTCTGTCTCTCTCGCTATCTCTCTCTCTCACTCTCACTCTCTCTCTGTGTCTCCCTCCCTCTCCGTCCATCCCTCCCTCCCTCCCTCTATCTCTCTGTCCCTGTCTGTCCGTCTGTCTGTCTGTCTATCTGTCTGTCTGTCTCTCTCTCTCTCTCTCTCTCTCTCTCTCTCTCCCTCTCTCTCTCTAGAAAACTTACGGAGTCAACTAGCGATCATCAACCTCTATGCCAAATGGACGTAACTACGTCCCCCATTAACTTTCTGTAAATCGCAAAACCTTTTTATTTTTCAATATTCAGCCCTCATCAATATTACTATGAGTATAGCGCGCGCCTAGGCAGCTAGTGTCAGGGGCAAACAACTCTCAGTGTGTTTATGATTGAGAGCACTGTTGACTAGAGTGACGTCCCCTGCCGAACTGCTCAGAGCTTGGTGAGTGATGGGCCGCAGGTGGCAGTTGAACAATGTCACGTGACTGTCACAGTGCTAGAGTGACATCCATTAGAGGTTTTGCGACCCACTGGACTATAACAGATAACATAATCACAACCTTTATGTATGTAGATTTGTGTATGGGTTCCCCTATCGCAAAAACTCTCTTGGCGCAGTGGTAGAACACCTGAGCTCAGAGTGGAGGGCTGGATAGGGGTTTGTTTCTGGTCTGTGGCCTTGGTTTTTGTTTTGCTTTTCGGTTCTTTGTGAATAAGCTTTTTGTGTGTGTGTGTGTGTATGTGTTTGTTGTTGGTGTGTTTTTTGTTGTGTTTGGTTGTTTGGTTAGTTGGTTGTTTTTATTTTGTTTTTTTTTCTTTTCTTTAAAACGGGGAGGGAGTTGGATCGTTATGCCTACTTTATGAGTAGGATTTTGTCCAGGATTTTCTTTTACAGCTTTCAAAGCCCTGTCGATGTCGAAGTGTCGATTAAGTTTGGATCAAAAAAACATCTTTGCATATGCGATGAGGCGGTTGGGAGTTCGAACCTTTGTACAGGTGCAAGGCTGGGAGTTGATTGATTGACCGCTGGATTAGTTTCTGACTCGATCCTGTTTAGCATTTTCTTCTTTATGACTGTCTTTGTGTTGGAATATTGATTTTTCTTTTGAAACAATTTTAGATCTGTGTTTGGAAGTGATAGAGTGAACTACAGGATATAATCTCTGGAGTGCGCACGCATGCACACACACACACACACACACACAGAGAAAAGACAAAGAGATTCTTAGATGAAAATCTCATAAACTTCATAGTGCAAATCTTCATGTATGTGGTGGAGGTAGCGAGAAATAGGAAGGTGCAGACGGACAAACAATCGTGTTATAAAGATAGGTAGGTAGTTAGATGGATAAATAGATAGGTAGATAGATAGATAGATAGATAGATAGATAGATAGATAGATAGATAGATAGAAAAATAGAGAGACCGGCAATGAGAGAGATAGAGAGAGAAAGAGAGAGAGAGAGAGAGAGAGAGAGAGAGAGAGAGAGAGAGAAGATTTATAAAGATTCACAGGTGGATTCAATAGATTTTTCAAAGTTTCGAAGGACAAGGAAACTAAAACTGTACGCTTATCAACATTTACCTTTCCGAGGGACAATGCAAGCAATGTTTCACCACACAGGCCAAAGTAACGCGCAAGCCAGCTTAGATTTTGGCATTAATAGTCCAATCTGGCATGTTATCCTTTTGGGGCAACGGAGATTACTTGGGCTTATAAACTGCTAGGACGAGGCCAAAATAAAACAGAATAAAGCCAATCTAAAGCCCGTTTAAACAGCTACTTTGCAACAGCCCTAGGTGATGCAAATTACTACCTTATAAGGTGGCCAAACACCCAATGGAGAAGAACAAGGGCGGGATATTAAAGGGTTAATTTTGTAGCTCTTTTATGCACGAATGTAACGTGTTTGCAGCTCTGCGTGTAGATCTAAGTTTTCTCTTTGTTCCTGGCTAGGGGCGGAAAGCTTTAGCAAACACCACAGAAAATGGAGACAGCTCTATAAACAAGTGGTCTTAGGGTAGAATATCGGCTTCCGATGCAAAAGGTCCGTGGTTCGAGCCCTAGAGTTTGCGCTCCATACTGGTTGGGTCGGTGTCAGTTTAATTCGACCGGCTGAGACAGGAATCGTGATATCCCAGCCTTATCTCGTGTGTGGCAGCACATAATATTGTCAGACGTCAGTCTTGGGGCCCCTCCACAATATAATCTATATAGTGCTGATGTTGGACGTTAAACCAACTCAACAACATCAACAACGAAAATGGCAAAAATGAGTATCTTATTAACCTAGTTGTAAAACCATCTATCTTTAACTTAAATTTTGTTTAAAGTGCTTAAATGTTTTAGAAATGAAATACACTGTAGAACATTGTACGATAATTAAGTGATTTAGGCTTAAAAGGCTCTTTACGTATGGAGACAGGTAGGAACATGTTGTTTTTTTAACTGCGAGAGACTGTAGGTGGCTTTGTTTTGGGTGTGCATGAGATTAGCTCTATTTGCGATATTTGAACTCATAACGAAAACGAAACCAATAGATATGGAAATCTGCACCGCTGTCCAATCACGGCTTAACGAGCCATTACGCGATCGGAAATTCCCGTGCTTTAAGGGCATGATTATGTAACCCATTACCATTGTGTGGTGCGCAAAGTGTGTACTGTTAGAAAAGTGTTGGCCAGAAAGTAGGCTACACAATCATGAAACAAAGCATTAGTTCACGTTGTAAAAATGTGTGTAGAAACCATCTCTAATGTTTACTATTTTTTAAATTTCTCTATAGGGTTTAAGGTCTCCTAGGTTCCTCTAGGAACAACTATACGGTTGTGGGTTCTTTTATTTTTATTTGAAAAAAAATGTTTGATTTGCTTCAAAGGAAAATAAAGTTTCCTTGTTTACGTAACGACTTTAACGCAAACCGTGATAATAGAATTAGGCATACATTGATCTATCTGCCTGCTTTATTTATATTGTATTAGAACCTTGTTATTCATGTCTCAAAAAGGTGTGACGCAATGATAACAAAGAAAGGACTTTAATCCGGTCCGTTGTAACGCTGAACAACTAATTAAAACTTTAATCAATTTATCTCCCTTTAATTCTTGATCCAATTTACAGAGACAACAAAACTATGAGATAAGCCGACGCTAAACTAGTTGCGCATGTGCAAACGCGCATGTTGTAAGAATCGTTTGAAGTTTAGGCTTAATCGTATTGGTTGTCACGCGCCTTTTCCTTTTCTTTTTCTTTTCCTTTTGGATTTTGTTTTAATTATATAATTGCGCTATGTGGTGTGTTGATACTTTACTTTGAAATGGGAATTTATTTAAGTTAGATTATCAGATGAAGTACAGCTGTGCCTTTTTGGCTGTAGGCTTTTACTCTGAATCTAAGTATGTCTTGTGTAATGTTGTGTATATAGTTCATGGCGTCATAACGATTGCGATAGGTAGATAGATAGATAGATAGATAGATAGATAGATAGATAGATAGATAGATAGATAGATAGATAGATAGATTGATAGAATGAAAGAGAGGAGAGAAAAAGAGAGGGATATAGATATGTAGAAGAATGATAATAAAGAGATTAACATCAAGCCATCTCTGAATATACAAGTCATAATAGCAATGTGATCTGACTGTTTTTAAATGTGAATGCAAAATCTTTTCTGATCTCATCGCCCGATTTCTAATATTAGCCTGTTCTCCTATTCTCTACTACAGGATTACAGCAACGAGCATTCTTCTACCGTACGGACCCTGATACAAGTCGCCAGTATTGATCCGTGACTACAGTATCCCCGAACACTGACCGTTGACCACGGATTTGCTAGACACTGACGTCTGACCCAGTATCACCAAAACTTCGTTGAACAAAACATACCCTGAACCCAGTATTCTCTAATCCGGCAATCCCCGAACACTACTCCTTGAACCTTTCAAAAAATTTGGTATCCCTTAAACTGACCCTAATATTTCCAGTATCCACTGACTTCAGTATCCCCTGACTTCAGTATCCCCCAACTGACCTCTGTATATCCCAACTGACCTCAGTATTCCCAACGGATCTCACTATCCCCCAATTGACCTCTGTATCCCCCAACTGATCTAAGTAACCCCCAATTGACCTAGGTATCCCCCAATTGATCCCCCCTATCTCCTCCAACACTAGTATCTCCCAACTGACTTCAGTACCTCCCAATTGACCCTAGTTTCTCCCAATTGACCCTAGTATTTCCCAATTGACCCTAGTATCTCCCCCAACACTAGTAACCCCCCCCCCCCCCCCCCCCTCTCTCTCTCTCTCTACCGGACGCCATCATGTCTTTCCTTAAGTTCTGGAGCAGCAAAAAGAGCGGCAGCAAGAAAGACGACTCTGACGCAAAATCAGGCGACGCCAGCCAAGAACCCGACCTGGAAAAACGCCGACTGCGGCATTCGCTCTCCATCTCGCGGTCAGGCCGATTTAAGCAGCGCAAGCGGGAACGCTCTCAGATTCTGGACCGACCAGAAATCTTCGACTGCCACGATTGCCCGCACGGGGAGGTCCAAACGGCTTCGTCGTCTTCGTCGTCTTCTCTCGCCTCGCAGACCCAGGGGGAGTCCGACAGTCTCCGCGCCGCAGAGAAGTCTTCGGCTGGTGGTCATTTTATTTCCGCCGCTGCCAGTTCGTCGCCTAAGTTCGGCTGTAGGAGCGTAGCGCCCCCTGGTGGGCTCAGGATGGGACGTCCCATGCTCACGTGATACGTGACTTGCCACGTTATAGGTCATGTGACTTGATTTGATTTTTTGAACATTTTGTACACAAGAGTTCTTCAAAAATGATTCCAGTGCTAATGTGACCGCGAGGTCATTGGATTTAAATTTGTTACCATTTTGTACAGAAGAGTTCCTCAGAATGATTAACATGTCTCGCAATAATCATGACAATGACAATGACACTGACAACTGGTCGGTGAAGAATTTCACTTGGTTTTTGTTCTATATTGAGAAACAAACACTAAATATTGTTTTGAAAGTGGCCATTTTTCTGTTTTGTTTTGTCAATGTATAATCGGAGTGTGTTAAAAGATCTTATAACCAAGAAGCCGACATATCCACTGTGTTTCCTAAGGTATTAACTGTTTCTTGTTCTGAAAGCTTCTATTATGACACACCAAAAGACTTGGTTGTATATTAGCCTTGTACATGGTGTGTTGGGAAAACCCCTTAGTGACACACGGAGAGTGACACAGTAGTGGTTCCTACCACCGTCTCAGGCTTGAAGTTTCGGAGCTTGTGTTTTTACATCTTACATCCTTTTGCTTATGGTGTTTAAGGAGGATATCATGGATGATTGTCTGTGGCAGGACCATGTGGATAATTTTTTTGTGGTAGGACAAGGTGGACGATTTTCTGTTCTCGCGCATAGTGAGTGATTGATTCTCTAACTATTCTACTACGTGGCGGAATATTCCCTATGCTTCCGAGAACATTTCAGGAATATGAAGAAAACGTTGTTAGTACGAGGCTTAATGAACTCAGTGGACAAAATTGTGATGGAGAAAAAGACTTTATAGCTACACATAGGCGATGAAATGTACTCTAAAGAGTAGGGAGGTACAAAAAAGTTTCACCTGTTAACTTAGGAGACGAAACATACAACAATGTATCCTAGCACTGCCTCTCTGTGGCTGTACGTAAAATGTCAGACGTTAGTCTTGGACTCGTCCACAAGTATAGCCTATATAATGCTGAGGTCAGACGCTAAGCGGCAACTCAACTCTGCCTCAAGCTGAAACTGGACCGGAAGTGAAGACTGGGCCTCTTCAAGACAAGTTGCAAGCAAGGGAGATCATTCACAAAATATTTAGTGATGCTTTTATGTGTGTGTGTGTGTGTGTGTGTTTGTGCGTGTATTTGTATGATGTACCAATCCATAAGTTTTAGTCCTGTCTTTACCACATACCACAATGATGGCTTTCAGTACTGTCACTGACGTTGCTTAAAAATGTTTTGTACATAAATTTTTTGATTGTTTGAATAATAATTAATTGATGTAATTGAAAGTGGGTCAATAGTTTCATAATGTTTTACTCTCCTATTAATGTTGTTGTTGCTTAATTTCGGGCTTTGTTTTGGGGCTTGGTTATTTTTGTGTGCGCTTGTGTTGTTTTAAAAATTTTTTGTCTCTCTTTTTTACTTTTTATTTCATTTTTCTTACAACGCTGCCTTTTAAAGTTATAATACATTCCTAAAAATGGAGATACATACATGACTTTTGTATTGTCATCCACAAACTATCACAATGTCTTTCTTATTGCTGTCTATACAAGTGTATCATACATTATCACAGAAATAAAATTATAAACATTAATTTTCCCCACTTTCTATGTGGTATTAAGTTTTCCATACAACTTTATAGCTTATGCTGAAATTAATCGATAAAATGACAATTGCGGAATTGTGTTCCTATTGTATTTTTATATATGGAAAAAGTAATCGATAAAAAAGCGAATGTGTTTCAACCGTGACCTATTTTAGATTTTTAGAATGTTCAATTTGACCCAACTCCGTCGATATTGGTGCCAGCGGTTCTATTGCTTATCTTTGATCGTTTGATGTACTCTGATAAGAAGAAGAATATTTTTGTAGGCCCCATAGTGAACCCAGAATTGCACGACAAGCAATATATATTATACCTCACAGTTAAACAGATCTCACTTTTAACTCTTTGCAAAACTTGACCTTATTCCTAGAACACTTTGCCTAATCGAAAAACTCACTATGCCTTATTGAGCCGAGTTTAATAATCATTAGGAATTCAGTTTGGTGGTACTCCACCACAGTACCCCGTCTCTGTAAAGAGAATTCACCCATCTGTCTTCCGGCCTGATTTACAATAGTTTTTATGCTGCCACCAACTGCTAGAATTTCTTTCAAAATGGGGAAAGCAGTTGTTTTTTTGTTTTTTTTTTTAATTAACCGGCTTTAACTTTATCTAAGGATGTTGGAAAATAGATTCAATAAAATAGGCAGAAATTAATTTGAATGAAATTATATTTATGTCATTAAAAAAAAAAACAAACAAGAAAAGTTCGCCATTTCAAACGCCAAGCAAAAGCAAACCAAGAAAGGTTCGCCATTTCAAACGCCAAGCAAAAGCAAGGTGTTTGTCGTTGTATTTGTTTTTCACCACATTTCTATGCACATTTGTTCTGTACACATTACTTTGGATGCTATAATTATAACATGCAAGTATGACTGTTTTTATTGCATTATTTGTGTTTCCTATTGTGTGAACGATTTGTGTGATCAATCTGCTATGTTGATTATTGCTTTTATTTCATTTGTATATTTATGAATGACTTATAGCTAAAGGTATTTCGTTAGAAGAAAAACAAGATACTCCACTTTGTTAGAATAAATCTGCTATGCTCAACATATTAGGCCTACAGAAATCTCATATTGTCTCATGTAGTAAATCCCTTTTTTTAGTTTAGGCGATTTGTACTCTCTTTTAAAACTAGAGAATTAGCAGCACCGTTTAGCATTATTCTCACCTCTTGTTTAGTAAGCTAAATGAAACTTTAAGTAGATCTAATGTTCTTACTACGCCCCTTAACTGTTGGTGAATTGACATTCTAAAAATTAATATAATAACTAGCTCCGCCTATGTTGGTTCTTGCATGTTTCTACTGTCGGCTTAGAGCACCGCTTTTGTATTTGTAGGTTTAAAACATACCACCTGTTTCGTACATTGATCTCCATCAATCGCCAGAGGTTCATGTTTCTCATTATGTTATTAACTCTTGTTCATGTTTTTAACCAACTCTAACAGTTTTCTTATGTATACATAACAGTGGAAATTGTCAAACAAACCCTGAGTAAGATAAACTATGGTTTTAGATACTCTGTTTCCTCCAGTTTTCACCTTTTAAATTTACAACAACTGTTTCACATAAACTTTGGATAAAACAAACTTTTCTACTGCCCCTGAGAGGTTCATCTTAAGCGGATTCCAAGCCCCGTAAAATACACTATTATTCACAGTTTACAGTATTGGTGTTATATCAAATAGGGCATAACATGAAGCTGAATACGGAGAAAAATGTATATTTTACCTAGACTAACCATTTTACATAGGCCTATCTACTACAAGAAGGCATTGAATCTATTTTTTATCTAATGAGATAAGCACACAAGTTTTAAATGAGTTCATTAAGCTTTATTGAAATAAATTATTGAGACGTTTTTTGGGCTAAGAACTGCATGTATTCTTAAAATAATATGTGTATCGGTATAGGAAAAACAGACCAAAATATGAATGCTTTTTAAGGCAATACTTTTAAAAAAGACATCTAACTTTTTATGGGCATTGTACATTATGACAAGTTAGAGTTGGTTTCGAAAAAACAAATTAAAAAAAAGGAATAGATAAAGGCCTTGTACAATAAAATTCTTCTTTTTAGGCTATCCCACTGAGAAAAAGTAACAGTATTGTCTTTTTTTATGTCGAAATGATTTTGTTTACCTTTGCACAATATTGTATTGCTGAAACAGAAGATGCTAATAATTGCATTTTTGCCTCTGGATATCACAGATATAAACTTGATTTATAAACGTTATTACACCCCACCTTACTTTCAACCACATCCTAAACAAAACGATGATGTATGTATCTTGACAACCACAGATCGATCCGTGGTTCGAAACCCACAATCGGACAAAAATTATTTGTCGGATTTCGTCCGCCTACTGGTTAGGTCGGCGTCAGTATAATTATTTTTTTTAATAATGTGTGCCTGGGTGAGACAGGAGATAGGAGTGCGGCAGGCTGACAGCTGACAGCAATTAAATATGTCAGATATTTGTCTTGGAGCCCGTCCACGATACAGCTTTGCTGCTGACGTTGTCCATTGATAAACCAACCCACTCAAAAACTCTTTAAGTTTTAACAGCAATATTTCGATTTATTTTGAACCAAACCATAACCACCTCGACTGAAGTCAACCCAAAAGAGTCAGATAAACGCTATAGTGTGGAGAGAAGTTGGAGAGAAAACTTCCCGCTCACTTTAAGTACAACTTGCACTTTCACTTTCCTTTTCTCTTCGGGGAATTTCCGTTTCCAGCATGTAAGTTAAACTTCCCGCTCACTTTAAGTACAACTTCCGCTTTTACTTTCCTTTTCTCTTTGGGGAATTTCCGTTTCCAGCATGTAATTTAAAGTGATTTATTTCCCCTTGTTGTTGAAAAACTTCTCTATGGGGAGTCTGTTTATCTTCTGCCCCCCCCCCCCCCCCTCTCTCTCTCTCTCTCTCTCTCTCTTCTCTCTCTCTCTCTCTCCTCTCTCTCTCTCTCTCTCTCTCTCTCTCTCTGTCTCTCTCTCTCTCTCTCTCTCTCTCTCTCTCTCTCTCTCTCCCTGTGGGTTTGACATCTCCTATGTTATCCTGTGGGGTCCTGTACGGCGAATTGAAATACTTACTGTTCATATTTTACTTTTTACTTAATGTTATAATGCTTTGAGGGATATGTTGGATATGTTAGTAACATTGTTACTTATTGCACTGTGGTATCGCTGATGTTTTCATTGTTTCTCGCCTCTCGTGGTATGAAGCAACTTTTTTTTTTTAATTTTCCATGAGTCAATGTATGATTCCATTCTATGATGATGTATTTTAACTTGAATTGATTGCTGTTTCCTTAACATTTCACACACACACACACACAGTTTCCTTAACATTTCACACACACACACACTATCTCTCTTTCTCTCTCTCTCTCTCTCTCTCTCTCTTTCTGTCTCAGTCCCTCTGTTTCTGTCTCAGTACCCCTCTCTTTCTATCTGTCTTGTCTCTCTCTGCCTCTTTCTCAATTCTTTTTCTTCCTCTCTAAGTCTCTCATTACCCTGTATTTTCCTTCCACCCCCTCTCTCTCTTATCTATTTATGTCTCCCTCTATCTTATCTATATGTCTCCCTCTCTCTCTTATCTATATGTCTCCCTCTCTCTTATCTATATGTCTCCCTCCCTCTCTCTTATCTATATGTCTCCATCTCTCTTATCTATATGTCTCCCTCTCTCTTATCTATATGTCTCCCTCCCTCTCTCTTATCTATGTCTCCCTCTCTCTTATCTATATGTCTCCCTCTCTCTTATCTTTATGTCTCCCTCTCTCTCTCTCTTATCTATATGTCTCCCTCTCTCTTATCTATATGTCTCCCTCTCTCTCTCTTATCTATATGTCTCCCTCTCTCTCTCTTATCTATATGTCTCCCTCTCTCTCTCTTATCTATATGTCTTCCTCTCTCTTATCTATATGTCTCCCTCTCTCTCTCTCTTATCTATATGTCTTCCTCTCTCTTATCTATATGTATCCCTCTCTCTTATCTATATGTCTCCCTCTCTCTTATCTATATGTCTCCCTCTCTCTCATCTATATGTATCCCTCTCTCCTATCTATATGTCTCCCTCTCTCTCTCTTATCTATATGTCTCCATCTCTCCCATCTATATGTCTCCCTCTCTCTTATCTATATGTCTCCCCCTCTCCCATCTATATGTCTCCATCTCTCCCATC
>RQTK01001741.1:11229-23019 GCA_003991915.1 Elysia chlorotica
ATTATACACAGACTATGCTTTAAAACTAGTTACATTATCTGTATATCACCAGTGCTTTTAATCTTATACAGCATAAGAAAGAATGTTTATAAATGCTAACATATAAACGAACACTGTTGTATAAATGTACCTTGTGAAAATAGCATTAGTTATACAGCTTTTTAATGTTGTTGCAGTAATCTTGCTAGCAATGTTTATGACATTGCTTTATTGCTAGACCAAGATTAATACCATTTGAACCTATTGAGATAGAAAAAAAATTGTGCACATGCTTTTTACCTTTCAAATAGAATATATGTACTGTTGTACGTTCACCAGTTAACATGTATGTAATGGGACTCTGTTGTTGAGTTAAGGGCTGTCAGTCTAGCAGGCCAGCAGTGTGTAAAAATATAGTCTACAGTGTGTAGAAATATAGTCTACAGTGTGTAGAAATATAGGCTACAGTGTGTAGAAATATAGTCTACAGTGTGTAGAAATATAGTCTACAGTGTGTAGAAATATAGTCTACAGTGTGTAGAAATATAGTCTACAGTATGTAGAAATATAGTCTACAGTGTGTAGAAATATAGTCTACAGTGTGTAGAAATATAGTCTACAGTATGTAGAAATATAGTCTACGGTAAGTAGAAATATAGTCTACAGTGTGTAGAAATATAGGCTACAGTTGTAGAAATATAGGCTACAGTGTGTAGAAATATAGTCTACAGTGTGTAGAAATATAGGCTACAGTGTGTAGAAATATATGAATTGATTTTGTAAGTACTTACAAATAGTGTAATGGGTTTGCTCTAGAATATAAATGTTGAAGGTGCAAGCTGTTATTTTTTTGCACTAGTGTATTTACGGATTGAGAAGTCAGAGGAAGTAGGACATTGGTGCAAAGCATTAATTTGATAGGAAAAGTTGGGATACTGGTCCAAAAAAAAAAATATCTGGTGGGGAAAATTAGGTTTTTAGGAAAATTAGAAATTTAATCGGAGAAGTTCGGATGCTTGTAAAAAATTATCAGAAATCTGGTTGAAAAAAAAACATGAGTTTGAAAGAAAGAAAAAAAAAGAAAATGGGTAAGGGGCTGGTGATGTTAGTAGTAAAGTTTTGGTGGGCTTCCAGTTCGATGTTTGGTGCCTGAAAATCCCTGTATGTCCCACCTGCTGATATTGTCTATTTTATCCTTCATTCCACCATATAAAATTATGAAGAAAAAGTAGCATGTGCCACCATTGTATAAGCACCGTCCCACCTGCTGATATTGTCTATTTTATCCTTCATTCCACCATATAAAATTATGAAGAAAAAGTAGCATGTGCCACCATTGTATAACCACCGTCCCACCTGCTGATATTGTCTATTTTATCCTTCATTCCACCATATAAAATTATGAAGAAAAAGTAGCATGTGCCACCATTGTATAACCACCGTCCCACCTGCTGATATTGTCTATTTTATCCTTCATTCCACCATATAAAGTTATGAAGAAAAAGTAGCATGTGCCACCATTGTATATGACCGGCTGAGACAGGAGTCATGGTATCCCCGCCCTGTCTCATGTGTGGCAGCACATAAAATTGTCAGACTTCTGTCTTGGGGCCCGTCCACAATATAGCCTATATAGTGCTGCTGTTGGACGTTAAAACCCACCCAATCCCGCCACCATTGTATAAGCACCGTCCCACCTGCTGATATTGTCTATTTTATCCTTCATTCCACCATATAAAGAAAGAGTATCATGCGCCACCATTGTATATGACTGAGACAGGAGTCATGGTATCCCCGCCCTGTCTCATGTGTGGCAGCACATAAAATTGTCAGACTTCTGTCTTGGGGCCCGTCCACAATATAGCCTATATAGTGCTGCTGTTGGACGTTAAAACCAACCCAATCCCGCCACCATTGTATAACCGCCACTGTGTTTTGTTGCAGGCCCAGCGATCGCCATGGACTCCCACGAGGCGGCTGCTGCCGTGTTCCCCTCCCTGGCGCGCGCCCTGCAGAAGTACCTGCGCGTGACGCGCCAGCAGCCCCGCTACACCATGGACTCGGTGCTGGCCCACCTGGCCTGCTGCATCGCACACGACATGAGCCCCCGCGCCTTCGTGGCAAGGTACCTCAGCCAGGGCCCCGTCATCTGCAGCGCCCCCACGGGGGGAGGGGGGGGCATGGGCGGGGAGCTCGAGGTGCGCTCCACCGAGCACTGGTCCCTGGTCTGTGAGCAGCTGCTGACGCGCGAGCTCGACCAGGGCACGGTGTTCCAGCTGAAGAAGGGCCCCGTGTCGCTGCTGTGTAACGTGCTGAGCATCCCCCACTTCTCCCTCACCGAGGAGATGGTCCACTACAAGTCCAACAAGTTTGTGCTCAGGCTCAACTCGGAGACCTCGGTATGATGACACTCCACGCTGGACCGTACTTCCATGGACTGGTTGGTTTGTTGGTTTGTTGGGTTCTGTGTCCGCTTGATGCGACCAGCTACCAGCTGAGACAGAAGTCCTGCTTTCCTCTTTGTTGTGGTAGATGTAATATTGCCAGACTTGAGGTTTGGGAACCTGCCCTCAATAGAGTCAAGTTGCGGACTTTGGGCGCCAGTAAAAGAACCAGGAACCAGCCAGCCAATGAAACTTTTATTGAGAACTGTAAACCCACCTAGAGATGAAGCTATGTGTGTGTCTATGTTTCTCGGAGACCTGCAAACATTCACAGCAACACCAAGGGGATGCTTGTATGATACATTTTCTTCTCTGTGACGAGGCTTTCGACTGTGTGTGGGACCATTTACTCGACACTTTCAGCCGGGTATTTATGTCGTGCTAACTCAAGATTAAGTCTTTATTATCATGCTGAAAACATTATGTCTTAGCAAGGTGTATACAGTGGCTTTTTGTCTCGTTTAAAAAGTTTTTACTTTTTTCTTTTTGTCTATATGTGGATGATTATAGATCAAATGCCTGTGCAGAATGATAGCTTAAGATATCAGGGTCTTTAAAACTGAAATAGTGAAACAGAGTCATTTTTAAAATCTCATAAAATTTGTGCTCATAAGAATCTATAGCCAGATGAGGAAAGCCTACTGTCGCCATTCCATAAAATCACAAGTGCCCCGTGATGATTCACATTTCATTTTTTTCAAATGGCAGCACCCACAAATAAAAAAAAACAAGTAGAGAGTATTAATTTACTTCTTTTTAAAATTTTTTATTTTTGTGTGTGTGTGTAAACTGCATTCATATTTAAGTTAATTTAAAAAAAAAGAAATAACCATTATTTTTGCACAAACCCCAGAAAAAGACAAAGCAAACATTGTTCAGTTCATGCTCATTACTGCCCTTGTCTATACTCTATAGCTGTCATGAAAATTGTTTAAAGAAAACTCTTGCAATGTACCTTACGTATGACGATATAATTTTGGGTCTGTCAATATATCCTTGTTGAAATCAAGGTGTCTTTGGGCCCCAAGTTTGTCAATATGCAGGGTTCTCTGTAAACTGATCAGCATAGATCCTTAGTTTTAATACTGTCTTTGCTGTTCCTGTGTAAAACCTATGTTTCAACCTTTTGTAGTGTAGGTCCTTTACCACATTAAATGATGTTAGTATAAATAATATTACTCTCGATCCTATTTCAAACACTTGATGCCTCTGTAGTCCAAGGGTAGATCACAAGGTTGCAGGTTCGAGTCTTAATCCAGCTTCCACAATTACTATACATAGGTTTGGTTGGTGTCGCTTACATGTGACCAGAAAAGTTCTGGGTATCTCATACGGTCCTGTTGCTTTGTAGCGTCTACTTGAGATATTATTTTCATTCCTATTTCAAACACTTGATGCCTCTGTAGTCCAAGTTTGCAGGTTTGAGTCTTAATCCAACTTCAACGGTTTTTACTATACATAGATTTGGTGTCAGTTAAATGTGACCAGAAAAGTCCTGGGTATCTCATACTGCGGTCCTGTTGCTTTGTAGCGTCTACTTGAGATATTATTTTCATTCCTATTTCAAACACTTGATGCCTCTGTAGTCCAAGTTTGCAGATTTGAGTCTTAATCCAACTTCAACGGTTTTTACTATACATAGATTTGGTGTCAGTTAAATGTGACCAGAAAAGTATCTGGGTATCTCATACTGAGGTCCTGTTGCTTTGTAGCATCTACTTGAGATATTATTTTTAGTCTTAATCCAGCTTCCACAATTTTTACCATACATAGGTTTGGTTGGTGTCGCTTACATGTGACCAGAAAAGTTCTGGGTATCTCATACTGCGGTCCTGTTGCTTTGTAGCGTCTACTTGAGATATTATTTTCATTCCTATTTCAAACACTTGATGCCTCTGTAGTCCAAGTTTGCAGATTTGAGTCTTAATCCAACTTCAACGGTTTTTACTATACATAGATTTGGTGTCAGTTAAATGTGACCAGAAAAGTACCTGGGAATATCACTCTGGGGTCCTGTTTCCCTGTAGGACCCTCTTGAGATCTGGGCGAGAGCTTCTCTTTGTGCGGCCAAAGACAGCTTTCTTACACAGCCAAGTGGTACATGTTTTGTTGGGACCAACAGAATAGATCAATAACCTTGAAGCGAAAGTCAAGCAGCTTGTGTGAATGGATATCCCGGCTCCTGCTTCTTTGAACATGATTGGTGTCATCATGGTATGGGATTCACCCATTGTAGCCAATGGCTCAAGTGGTAGAGCGTTGGTCTCCAGATTGAAAGGTTCGTGGTTCGAATTGTATGATCAGTAAACAATATATTTGTCCGATTTCTGCTTTATTTAGGATTGTTTGTGCAGTGATCCCCTGAATTAAACAGATTAGATCGAATGATTGCTCTTCAAAAGTTATTTAAAGCTTTTCAGGGCAGGCTTTTTTTTTTTTTTGGCTTAGTCAAAAGGTATTGTAATTTATTGCTGTTCATTTTTTATGGTATACAGTTGTAACAAACATATTGAACTTTGCTTCAGTTGAGGTGAAAGAATAATATCTGAAAAGCAATGAAGGGCTTAAACATATGAACAGCTGAAATGAAGATTCAAATGCGAGTCGTCTTGCAATAATGTGCGATATACTATTAGATCTGAATCAACTTTTTTTTTTGATACAGCTGAATATAAACTCTGAACATTTTCCAAGTATCTGACTACAGTGACTAGTGTAAACAGAAAATTCTGCATGCTGGAAACACTGAAGAAGCATCAAAATGAAGCTCTGAGACCTCAGGGAAGTTTGTTCCAGGCTTATTCCAGCTCTTCAGTGATGTAATGGGGTCAGGAAAAGCCTGGATCCACAGTTAACCGTAGGCACATTGTAGAACACTACAAGATGAGTGCTAGTCGTCTTGAATTGGAAGATGAAAGGAAAACTGAATATAGGCTAAAATGCTGAATGTTAGTCTTCTAAAAAGGAAAGATTTGTAAAAAAAAAAATAACCTGAAAGCGGGACTAAAGTAGTGAATAAATAAGGGTGGAACTAAGCAATTCCATGGAGAATGGAATAACTCTTTTCAATGCCTTGCAAAGTAGAGAGGTCACTGTTATGATAATTAGGCACTTCTGCAGTGAACGTTTGATTGATCCAGTTCCAGAGTTAAAAAATTATACACTCATCAGATTTGTTGTTACTGAAATGAATGGTACCACTAAATCATTTCCTATCCTACATTGAGTTCACACACTTGATTTTTTTTTTATATGCTCTATGGGCTAGGGGTAGCTCTGACATTTGTCTAGAGACGTGCATGGACCTTCTGTTGTGGTTCTTGGGAACTCGCAGTGAGTACAAACACCAACACTTGTTTTACACGAATTCGTC
Organism: Elysia chlorotica; assembly: GCA_003991915.1. NCBI lineage: Eukaryota > Metazoa > Mollusca > Gastropoda > Plakobranchidae > Elysia > Elysia chlorotica. Next base: position 17,026 of record RQTK01001741.1, read on the forward strand.
TTTTGTCAACTTTTGTCAAAAAGTTATAGAGGACGGGGCTTTTCAGTGAAGTGATGTTGTGTTGTCGTCACTGTGTTTCAGAAGAACTAGGTTTAAATAGGGTTTCCAATACACATTCTCACTGAAAGACGAATGTGTGTGTAGAAGGCATGTTGATGTTCGTATTTACTGCGTTTGCAGACTAACACATTGATGGTTGCATTAAGGGCTTCATCTGGAATCCATTCATTATGCCATGACAAAGGTGTGTGCTGTATTTAATAATAATATGGGAAAAAAAGGAAGAAAAAGAGTAGTGGATAATCTTGATGCTGTATGAACTTTTTATCAATGCCTTCTGCGTGTAATGTATGTCTTTAGGGTGTTTATAAAATTTATGAAAGATCAGAGATTCATTTTTGATGTGCTTGACAGTTATGACGTGAAAATGGGGCAAAAGGCTAAAAAGGCAAATCAAGTAACTTTCACGTGTCACTTAAAATGACTAAAGCCCAAAGGCGACAGTTTGCATTCACTACTTAATTATCGTTTCTTTGTATAGAGACCTTTCATTCGAATACAGACTATATTCAGATTTTTAGAATAAAATCATAATATATTATTTTATCGTCACTGTACTATGATTTTGGCATAAATCATTCTTGTTACTTTTGAGATACTCTATAAAAACTTGTCTTATTTCTGCTTCGTATTGAACACAAGTTTCGAATATGATTAAGCAAAAACCTAGCGGCCCATTTTTAGTCTGAAAGTTTAGTGAGATAGATCTCATTTTCACTTTTACATCGACTTTGATAGTCCTAGGCACTGGGACAACTTACTCATCCAGAATTATTCTCTCAGGGTCCCCTGTACTTCTTGTGAGGCTGCCTTGCTATACGGTGCCACTGTCTGTATGTAGGGCAGTGACATGTGTGTGATTTTCAGTCTGAAATTAGTGCTCTGATTAACATTCTGGATATTTTGCATATATATACATGTATATGTTTTCATGTAATCAAAGTATACTTAAATATGTTTTGATGTAATCAAAGTATACTTAAATATTTTTTTCTCTTGCACATAGTCTGAAAATGAAGCTATCTAATTAAAATTTCAGATTATGTGCAAGTATAATAATTGTGAGTATGGGAGTTGTGAATTTATAAGTTGTGAACTTAATTATACAGTTTTGAATTTTCCTGATGGCTTTGTATAAAATGTACATATCAATGAGTTACAGTGGCTAAAGGACAAGACCATAATGGTATTGCCCTCTGATCTAAAATGCTTTCTATTGTATAAAGAAAGTTATTACAAATCTAGTGTATGGTAAATATAGGCTTTATTGGAGCACCTATATTTTTTGTCTTTTTGTTTAAAAATGTATTTGTTGCTCCTTAATTTTTTCCTTTTTTTCTTTTTAATTTTTTTGTTTGTTTTTTGCTTCCATATTGCAATCATCTAGACTTTTTTTTTATTACTCCTTCTTAAAACTTTCCTATAGAATATGAAAATAATGGAGGAAACCCGAGGTCTATTCAACATCTACTTAAATCTGTACAGTTGTGTGGCTCAATTGAATGTCCAGAAGTCTAACATCGTCCATGCAACAAATTTGAAGTTCAGGGGTATCAGTAGCAAAAGTAGTGCTTTATGCCTTAATAGCAAAGCGGAAACTATTCTTTATTTATTTTGTTGTTGTTGTTGTAGTTGTTGCAATTATTAGATTTTTAAAGACATGAATAGATCGAAAGGAGAAGCAAAGCACCCAACCAGTTTGTCAGATTGCGTTTGTAGCATCTTGTTAGTACCGTATCCCCCCTACCTTGTGGCAATAAAGTACTTAATCACACATCTAACTGCCCCCCAATTTACCATCCTCATTCAACTGTCCTACACCATTCTTAGTTTTGTACTTAATTGAATTGAAGCATTCTCCCTCTCTTTCTTTTTTTTTTAACAAATGATTTGAAAATTGAAATAAAACAGATCTATTTAAAAGATTAAGTATAAAATGCATTGTAAAGGCACCACTGTTACTTTCATCATTAGATTTTGTATATCATTCTGACTATAAAGTTGTAGAGCTCTGTGGGTCTACCTGTATATCTTAAAGGTTTGTTATGCTGATGATGATGATGATGATGATGATGATGATGTTGGAGATCTCAATGATAAAGATGTGCCTGCTTTTCATACTGGAGATGCTAAGTCTATACAGTCAAGCTATACCTAAAAAAAAATGACATAGAAATTTTCGTTTGGGGATAAAGCATGGTCCACATGGCGAATTCGTGAATAAGTATGCAGTGCGCAGTCCATAAAAGTGTCATGAACAAATCTGAAATATGAAAGATAGATCTTGCAAGAACTTTTAAAGAAAGGGAAAATGTATGTCTGATACTGGAATGCTTCTGTGGCAGCTTCTTACTTCTTCTTTTTTTTTTTTTTTAAATATAAATGTAAATTAACCTTGTTTAGCTACCTTATAATAATTATTGTACTTCAGCCATCCATTAAGAACCATATCATTCATTTAATGTAATTTCATTTATTTTAAATGCTGTTTTTGTATAATTGAAGAAAATGTATCAATGCTTGATTAAGTTCCAATCAAAATATCTCTTAAACAGTAGATAACATTTCTCAGAGAATACTCTGATAATATCGTCACTTATTAAAATAGCGCTGAAACTTATGCCAAATTGCAATTGATATGTCATTGTTTATGTTAAAAAGAGATCTATGTATTGTAACCAAACTTTCAGACTAAACATGTGCTGACCACATGTTATAAGTTTTGTTTTTTTGTTTTTTTTTCCTTAGAAACTTGTATTCGATTGAAAGCATAAATAAGGAAATAAAACAGTTTTTATTTATTATCTCGAAAGTAGCATAACTTTTATCATCCCAAAATTGTAGCACAGTGACGATATTTGATGGTTTGAATGGTGGCATGCCTAGAGGGTTAATCATAGGCAGGTGTATTCACCATTAACACTAAAACTGCCTATTTCAGCAAAAAGGTAGACATATATGCGTATTTTAACTACCATCCGCATTTCTAATCCCTGTTGGACTTTATAGGATTTTTTTTTCTTCTTTTTTTTTTAGATCTCGGAAAGTAACATATTTCTTAGAGATGTTCTCAAATTTCATAGACATGTATCGGATAATTTTTTTTTTTTTTTTTAATCAAATTAGGCAGTTTAAAATTTTAGTCACTTTGTTTTGAAATGACTGAAAACTAAATGTAGAGAGATGTCAAGTATGCTCTAGTTATTATTATTATTATTACTATTAATATTAGCATTAATTATTAATATTTTAGTTTCACAATGATCTCCACCAACTCTGGCATTCATAAGACTAAACCAGATATGTTGACTTCATGTCGAAAGATAGTGTATTATTGTTTTTAATAAAAAACGCAGGGGGTGCAAGTGATTGAAGTCCGTGGGGGGTTGAAACCCACAAGTATGGAGATCTTCTCCCCTATTTCCTCCCCTACTGATTAGGTTGGTGTCTGTATAATGTGATTGGTTGTGACATGAGTTCTGTTATCCCTCACTTTCTCTCTCTTGTTTGAATACGACGCAGAGGTTAAACAATTTTTTTTCCGTTGGAAGTAGTCCGTGAATATGTATAATTTTTTATTTTTTTTTGTAAGCCAGATTTTACAAAACCAACTTTTTTTGTTTGTTTGTTTCAAATCTTGCTGTTTTTGTGATTTAGTGTAAAAAGTGAGATTTGTGCATTACTCGACAATTTTAGACTTTCTTGTACAAAGCCATATCATGCATAAAATTACATGTGAAATAAAAATTTGTTAAATCCCATTAGTCATACTTTTTACTTTTTATGATCAGTGTACGTTGTATTTGTATGTACAACATGTATTGGTTTAATTTTAATTAAAAGCGATTCCTTTGATGTCCCTTTGTGGTTACTGTAAAAAAAATATCAAACTCGGCTCCTAATAATATCAAGTGGATGTTGAGTTGAGGAACTTGTACATTTTGTAACGTCAGTTTGATTAACAAGGTTCTCGTTTTTATCATTGCTATTAGATATTAAACGGTAATAACAAATTAAAGGAAATAAGAAAGCTTTGAGTCAAAGGAAAAGATCGTTTCTGTGTTTTTGGCGGCTGACATGAGAAAAATTAAAATACTCACAGACTTCAGTCTTGCAATCCGTCCACAATGTAACTTGTACAGTGCTGTCTTTGATGTCTCTGTGTCGCAGCTCGTAAAATTGTCAGATGGTGAGTCCTGGGGCCACTCGTAATATAACTTATTTCGTGCTTGACATCCTCGTCGCAAAAATTTTAATGTTTAGACATAGACTTGACACAAGTCTTAGAAACAATAAAAAACAACAACAAATGATTTAACTAGTGGATCAACTTGCAAGCAGTAGACTATTTGGTAAACAAAGAGAAGTAACTAATAAAAAGGATTGCAGAACAAAACAAATTGATGGTTATCTCTCTTAGATCATATATAATATTTAATGATAAGAGTACATTAAACTATTTACAGTGCGGACGTTGGACGCAAAGCAACAGACAAACAAAAAATTGGCGAACGGAAATGAGAGGCAGGTCGCCGTCAATGTTCTTGCAGCACTTTACTCTCGACGTGACTTAACAGCCTAAGTATTTCTATTTCGGTGTAGTGATACAGAAAAATAGTCCAACAGCTAGAGAGGCTTTAACAGACGGAGCTAGATCTAGAGACCAAATAATGATTCTAGGGACTGAGGGAAATAAGGTGAAAATAGGTTAGAAAGGGACAGCCACAAACCTAGATGTAGCTTGACACCAACAGATAAGACAAGTAGACAGAGATGTACATGTATTTTAGACTGGTGACATGGACGGGGATCGAACCCGCACCTTCTACTCGGCACCAATTCGCCTTGCCAAGGCGAAGACCAGTGTGCTTAACAACTCTGCCATCGGCTTTCACAAAAATGAAAGCTCTTGGCAGAGGACTTTACACACGACTCGCCTTGACTGAGAAATCGTACTTCGCTGAGTTAGACCTGTCCAAGTGTATTACAGAACGTAAACAAACTAGTTTCTCTATAGGATTCCTAAGGATTCACATTAGTCAGAATAAATAATAGAATTATGATACAGAAAAGCAGTCCAACAAATAATAGACGCTTTAACAGAGGGAGCTAGACCTAGGGACCAAATAATGATTCTAGGGACTGAGGGAAATAAGGTGAAAATAGGTTAGAAAGGGACAGCCACAAACCTAGATGTAGCTTGACACCAACAGATAAGACAAGAACACAAAGACACATTTTTAGACTGATGACATGGACGGGGATCGAACCCGCACCTTCTACTCGGCACCAATTCGCCTTGCCAAGGCGAAGACCAGTGTGCTAAACAACTCTGCCATCGGCTTTCACAAAAATGAAAGCTCTTGGCAGAGGACTTTAACACGGCTTGCCTTGACTGAGAAATCGTACTTCGCTGAGTTAGACTTGTCCAAGTGTATTACAGAACGTAAACAAACTAGTTTCTCTATAGGATCCCTAAGGATTCACATTAGTCAGAATAAATGATAGAATTATGATACAGAAAAGCAGTCCAACAAATAACAGACGCTTTAACAGAGGGAGCTAGACCTAGGGACCAAATAATGATTCTAGGGACTGAGGGAAATAAGGTGAAAAAAGGTTAGAAGGGACAGCCACAAACCTACTTTAGATTTCTCCTTACATAATATCATAATACACATGTCAGTTTAAATTGTTTGTTGGTATTTCATTGACAGTTTTATAAATCAAATTTATGGTTTTAATCTGACGTTTTAAGAGTGCTGGGTAAGGATTAATAGACAAAACATATTTCGGCCACGTATACGGTATGCGTCATCATCATCATCTCTCTCTCTCTCTCTCTCTCTCTCTCTCTCTCTCTCTCTCTCCCTCCCTCCTCTCTCTCTCTCTCTCTCTCTCTCTCTCTCTCTCTCTTCTCTCTCTCTCTCTCTC
>RQTK01001741.1:25050-47384 GCA_003991915.1 Elysia chlorotica
AGAGAGAGAGAGAGAGAGAGAGAGAGAGAGAGAGAGAGAGAGAGAGAGAGAGAGAGAGAGAGAGAGAGAGAGAGAGAGAGAGAGAGAGAGAGAGAGAGAGAGAGAGAGAGAGAGAGAGAGAGAGAGAGTGAGAGGTCGACAGACGGACAGAAACACAGAAACAAAGATATAGACTCCACTGTGAACGTTATTCATAAATGTTTAGAATATTATTTGTAGCATCAATATGAGAAGAGAAGGGAATATAGAAAAAGGGAGAGGTAAAGATACTAACAGATAGATAGATAGATAGATAGATAGAGAGAGAGAGAGATAGATAGATAGATAGATAGATAGATAGATAGATAGATAGATAGATAGATAGATAGATAGATAGATAGATAGATAGATAGATGGATAGATAGATAGATAGATAGATAGATAGATAGACAGATAGATAGATAGATAGGTAGGTAGATAGATAGATAAAAAAGAATTGTAAAATAAGACATTTTCAGTTTCCTCAACGATTTTTCTAGTTTCATTTTGAGATCATTTTTATGTAAATAAAATGATTCATATATTTCTAATAGTCCTTTCAGTAGTGAACGTCACCCTTGTGGTTGGTGAACTGTCTGTGTTAAGCTGAAATGGGACTGCGTGACTTGTTCACCACAGCACGGCTGGTCTCTCTGCTGGTCATGACATCTGCCACTCCATGTAAAACGTTGGAACGATGACGCGAATAAATGTGTTTTTATTTGTTTTTTTTTTTGTCTTATATTGCTGTTTAAATCATTTGCCTACTATAAAATTGTGTATTTTAAATGTTCCCAGAGGAATGGCGTTTGTATTTTTTGTGTTATTGTTCGCCAATATATCTATCGATTATAATTTGTTCCTGTAGGTTTTATAATGTTTGTAATATTACAACTATTCATGATCATTTCTAAACCTAACTTTAGCACACACGTAATTGTATCTTTGGTGCTTTTAATCACTCGTATGTTGTTTTGTCATTTGAAATTTTGTTTGTTCGTTGCTGTTGTTGTGGTTGTTGTTGTTTTTGTTGTTGTTGTTTTGTTTCGTATTGTTTGTATCTTATTAAGTGTTGTTTTTGTTTTGTTTTTAGATAACGGGTGTCATATTAATTGCTTTTCATATTGTTTTATGTATAAAATAAAAAAATGAAATACATCTTTTTTTTTCAACAAATGGTTCGTAAAAAAACATTTGATAACGAGAAAAAAAAAAGTATATATATGTTAAATGATATTTGAAAATCGTGTCGGAGAAAATTATTTTTTTTATATCGGTTCTGTTCATCCACAGGTGTGGAACAGACGCCAGATCTTAGCGTTCCCAGTGCGCATGACTGGAGTAGCATCTCGTCGAATGTATCGGAACTCTCTTCTTTCATGGATCGTATTTATTTGAAGCTAGCAACCATGGAGGCGAAAATGAATAACACAGACCGATTGGGTGTCAAACTAGAAACCATGGAGCTCAAAATAGAATCTCTGGAGGCGAAAATGAATAGCATAGACCGATTGGATGTCAAACTAAAAACCATGGAGGCGAAATTAAACAAAACAAACCGATGGGATGTCAATCTAGAAACCATGGAGCTCAAAATAGAATCTCTGGAGGCGAAACTGAATAGCATAGACCGATTGGATGTCAAGCTAGAAACCATGAAGGCGAAAAAAAATAGCACAGACCAATTGGGTGGCAGACTAGAAACCATTAAGGCTAAATTACAATCTCTAGAAGACTCCTTTGAGGATCAAATTGCTGGAACAAAGAAGGAAATGGGAGAATTAATGACCGGTATCACAAATCTTACTGATAAAATAAAAGAAGAATTTTCGTTTATAACAGGTAAGGTAGGACACAGCTGGCAGAAGCTTGAAATCAACACAGAGGAAAGCGTATCCAAGACTCTAAACGCCTTTCAGTCTATGGCTAAAAATCTGAACAGCACAATTTTGGGAAAAGTTAAATCTGCATTTATAGAGTCTTTCTCGCTAAAAAGTTGCAAGAAAAACGGAACTGTACTTTATCCTTCCTCGGCCCAGTACACAGTTATATACAATAGCGAAATCCTAGGCTTAGAAACCCCACTCCTCTGTGATACGGTCACCGATGGTGGCGGCTGGATAGTGATCCAGAGACGTTACACAGGGGAAGTTGATTTCTACAGGAACTGGGCGTCCTACAAAGCCGGCTTCGGTTCTCTAGACAACGAATTTTGGCTTGGGAACGACAACATCCACACCATCACAAGCACAGGGAGGTATGAGCTAAGGGTGGACCTAAAATATAAAGGACAGTCAAGATTTGCAAACTACGGCATGTTTTCTATAGATGGTGAGGAAGAAAAGTACAAACTCCATGTTGGATCATACAGTGGCACAGCAGGGGATAACCTAGAATACCACAATGGTCAAAATTTTAGCACATTTGACCAAGACAACGACCTAGCTAATTATTACAGCTGTGCAAAGAAATATTTCGGAGCTTGGTGGTACAAGAGTTGTCTATACTCCAGCCTAAATGGAAAGTGGGGTCGTAGAAATACCGAAGGTCTCGTATGGCAACACACCGCTGGAGTTGACACTGTGGAGTTCTCAGAAATGAAGATCCGCCGATCGAACGAATGAGAAGGTTGAAGCGAATTCAAGGAAGGAAGAAAGGAAGGAAGGAAGAAAAAGAAACGAGATAAAGAAGACGCCTATTATGAAAACCTTACTAAAAGTATTTAGAATGTGAAAAGACAAATAACTTTCAAAACCAAAAAAGGTGTACATAACAGTAACTATAAAAATAAATTTTAAAGCCAAAATGTTCTCTGTGAGTATATATGGTGATTGATCAAACCGTTGAATATGTTTGTGGAACTGTGATGTTTAATATCTTATTGTTTTTATTCCAACCTATGTCGTTTGTTGATTTCTCTACTCATAACATTCCTCGTTCTCTTCTATGTCCACATTCCTTTAAAACGTTCACTCTAACTTTGCGGTTACTAAACCCACTCACTTTCATTTTAACCTCTACCTATGCATTATCATTCTCTTCTCTCTCTCTATCTCTCTCTTTTGTCTCTCTCTCTATTTCTCTCTCTCTCTCTCTCTCTCTCTCTCTCTCTCTCTCTCTCTCCAAGATCGGGCTTAATCGTATGTGGCGAAACACACCAAGTCAAGAGTGCAATGAAAAATTGAATGTCGTTCTTTTAGTGTTAACTACAATAACAAACTTTACTGACTCATTACCCCGGACTACCCCAGATAAACCAAGACTATCCCATGCTACTATACGCAAGACTACTCAAGACTATCACTGACATTATTTAAAATAGAGAGAGTTTGAAATGGTGAGAGTTTTCATGGCGAGGATTTCGCATTTGCGGCTTCAGAAAATCAAGGCAGTTGTTTACTTTTTGGTACCTTAGGAAAAAAAATACATTGTCAAACCGCCTTAGTTTCAACAAGAAATACAGTGAGCACGCGTCACACTAGTTTCCCGTATCAAAAGCACTTTAAGCGCTTTCTGTGAAACGTCTCAATAAATCTACAGTCTTTGGTACTACCATGTGATGGCGTCAATACACAATAACACTGCCACAAGGGCGCACTCGATCTTATCTTGCGACAAATATACTCAAATTTAGGACTCAACTCTATCCGAACGTCTCGGGCCACAGAGAGACTTAAATTTTAACCCTTGACAGTTCCAAAGATCAAAATTGTATGAAATAGTGTTCCACCAAGACAAAAAATGCGTCTCGTTGTTCGGTTGAATAAAAAACGACACATGTTTATAGTAAAAACTTTCGTTTGATAAACTAGTGGTAAATTATGACAAGTGCATTATGTCTTTATTCTGTTCCAAACAAAATGCGAGGCAAATTTCTCTATATAACCAATGGTCTTATTTTCTTGTAAAATAAACAAAATAATAAAAGATAAACCATACTTTTTATTTTCTAAGTCTTTTATTAACACAATATCTAACGTAAAGCTCAAAATACCCATGGACATGAAAATATAAATCACGTTTTTCTCTCTCCTGCAAAATTTCAAAATGGCGCATGTCTGCGTCTTACACCGAGGTGTCGAAATACACTAGGCACTTTCCAAGGCCTTGCAAGATTAAGGAAAAATCTCAAAAGCACATAGCAAAAACTAAAATAGTTCATCCCTGTCTTGTTAAGATAATAGAAAAGTTGGTCACATGAAACTGACACCGACACAACCAGTAGGGAGCGAAATCGCCAGGGCCTTTTGCGTCGGAAGCCGATGTCTCACCCAGGGCCACCACTCTACCCAGGCAGACAGAAAGACATACACAGAGAAACACTGGCAGCTAAAGTAGAGATAGCAATATGTTCGATCCCAGGTTGGACAAATTATTTTTTTTTTTCAGATACCATTCCCTAATGATTAGGTTGGCATAAGTATAACTTAACCGCTGCTTTCCAGACATTACATAACTTTTATGTTTGCCAACTGTCAGAATACCCATACAGCCTAAATGATGACAGTAGACTTTAAGAAACTAACACACTAAATCAACCAACACAGTTCCTTAGGTTTTGGGAAAAGTCCAACTACAAGCTGTGACCAAAATTTAAAATTTTTATGAAGTGTCACCAGCACTTACTGGACAAGTTGCTGCCTCAGCGGTGCACAAAAACAAAACAAAAAACAAAAAACATAAACATCTATGTCCGTGCGTAGTTTGAGATTTTATGTGCGGCTCTGTCCAATATTATGGACTGCTCGTATTACTTATTGACAGGAAAACCCATGATAAATTTTACAGAAAACGTGCTTTTGATTCCAGCTATTAAAACACATGTGCATTAAAATGTCTGTGCATACGAATAAATCAAACTTTTTGTTTAAGCAATAAAAACAGATGTTCACAAAGATTGAACATAATTATGTCGAAATTAATTACTTAGTTTTCATAGTATTTTGTGAGTCCCTGTCTAATTTTATGGACTGCGCGTATTATAGTTTGACAGAAAAACGCATGACAAATTTTAATGCCTAAAATAAACCATGCTTTTCATTGCAGATATGAAAACCCTTGTTCATTAAATGTGTGTATAAATTGCTTAATTGAACAGGCAGCAGATGGCAAATAATTATGGTTGGTGGGCTGAGATATATTTATTTTTACTGTCTGGCTTTTAGATTTTGGCATATTTATGGTCACCACACGATGGATTTGACAAGATAGGATAGAGGTAAACAAGTGTATAATAATGCAACCGATAGGAGTAGTGGGCGGGATTAAAAAAAAATTAGGTGGTGCTTGTTGAATGGTCAAGTCACGTTTACTCTTCAATAATTGGATACTTACCCACTCTCGTGTAAAGAAACAACTGGTGTGCTACTCTAATTTTATTAGGTGTCCTACTTAGGGAGAGGGGTTAAGCTCCACCTTTTAACATCTCAATTGGGATGATTCATAGCTTAAGCTAAAGCTATTTTTAGATAAGCTAGATTCGCACACTAGAGCTGTCGTTTAGAGAGAGAGACTGAGAAAGAGAAAGAGAGAGAGAGAGAGAGAGAGAGAGAGAGAGAGAGAGAGAGAGAGAGAGATCGACATACGGACAGTAACACAGAGATGAAGACATAGACTCCACTGTGAACGTTATTTATAAATTAATGTTTAGAACAATTTTTTAGCAACAATATGAGAAGAGAGGAGAATATAGAAAAAGGGAGAGGTAAAAAGACAGACAGACAGACAGACAGACAGACAGACAGACAGACAGACGCAAAGATGTGTTCAAACATAAAGAAAACATTAGGAGTAAGTTAAAATCTAGTGAAGAAATATAGCTATAATATATGTTTTTACGTAACATGTGGCTTCGATAATTAACTATAAATAAATTTTTTTAAATATCACGAAAACGGAAGATGTAGAGGTAGAGAGAGAGGGAAAAAATAGAATTTTAGATGGTTTTTACTGTTTGTAGACTTAATATAAAATATTAAAATTTTCTCTTAAAATTTACCTGTAAATAAATGCATAATATAGCCTATATAGGGCTGGTGTTAGGCGTGTACAAACAAAACAAAAAATATACACATTTTCAAAATTTAATCTTATCCAGCACCAACACCTCTTCATCTTAGCCTCTGTGTCTGTGTCTCTTGCTGTCTACCTGAAGCTTTCTGCTCTCTATGCTTGTATCCGCTTCTTTTTGTCTCTCTCTCATCTCTCTTTCTCTCTCTCTCTCTGTATCTTATTCGCTCTCTCTCTATCTATATGTATCCCTCTCAGTGTCTTTATATCTCTCCGTCGCTTCCTCAAAATGTATGTCAGTCTGCCGGTCTGTCTGTCTGTCTGTACTCTCTCTCATTACCCCCCCCCCCCTCTCTCTCTCTCTCTCTCTCTCTCTCTCTCTCTCTCTCTCTCTTTCTCTATCTCTCGCCTTTCAATCTACACATCTTACAAGCTATCTATAATGGGCCTGTACAAGAAGCTTGTGAGGTGTTTCAAGACAACACAGATGAGAATATGGAGCGCTAGGTTGAATGGTATCTGCAGAAGCGCGATGAACCTACAATTGAACAATTTCCTGCATTGCTTGGTTTCTTTCGCTGATAACCAAAACGGTACCAGGGGACCAGATAAAACTGCACGCAATCGCCAACTTGGCATCAAGCATCAAACGCAAGGATATATCCCTTTGTGGGCCCGACAAGCCTAGCAAATTGCACAGAAAGTCTTAGTCTCCATTCAGGAATACTTTGATCTCCCGGCCGTGCCATTTAGGCTTTACGAGGCGTTCTAGTTCAAAAATAGCATAAAATCTCCTATGTTGATATGGGTGGCTTTCATGGAAGCAATTGCTATGACTGCAATATTCTAAATGCATTATTTTAAAGATGAAAGAGTTAGATCTAATGGAAGAATCGAAAATAATTTGATCGGCAATTAAGGTATTGCAATGTTTCTTTGCCTATGGCAACTTTGAAATGAGTAGAACTAACATATTTTTCAGATATTAAAAGACATATTTAACTGCATCGTTATGTAATTACCACACAGATGTAACGGCGCGTATTTAAGAAATGAAGTTTTTTTAAAAGAGAATACTTTATGAGTTGCACTTAAAAATATGCCCACAAACATACTTTAGGCGCAGAATCTTACAGTTTTCACTATTATAAAGACAAAATGTGGCGCTATAAATTAACAGTGGTTCTGCTCAATTACGATCAGCAGATACTGAGATAAAACACGGATAACTGTAGTGATTTTTGCCCGAGGCGTGTGTAGGTATCCAATCACTGATGAATAAACGTGACTTGACCATTCAACAAGCACCTCAATTTTTTTATATCCCGCCCACGACTCCTATCGGTTGCTGTGTAATGCACATGTTTATATCCATTCCATCTTGTCAAATTCATCGTGATTTAGATCTAGACCTAGAGATTCAGTTACAAGAGCAGTTGAGTTAAAAGTAGATAGAAACGGAGATGTAGATCTAGATGTAGATCCAGTTGGTAAAAAGACCTGAATAACCATGCCAGCTAAGTACTCAATCTACTTCTGCATACTTTTTACATGTATTCTATTGTGTTGGCAATGGTCAGAGAGAAAATTTAGGACCTACTTGACGTTTATATTCACTTTTTCTAAGGCATAAATATGCTACAGCTGGTTTATTATTGATGTGAGGCTACTAGATCTTTACATTTTCTGAATGCTGAATAAATTCTCTACAACCTTTATCCTTATCCTTTTGAGCTAAACATGTTGGTTTCCAAGTTATTTAATGACAAAGTAGATATTTTTTAGGCTAGAAACCTGACATTGGCATTTCAAGGCCAAGGTCAAGGTCACAAAACACGTGTATGGTACCAAAACCCGCTATACAATTTTCTAGACCCTTTCAGCTTTCAGAAAATGTATAGGTTTTATGGTTTATAATAAATATTTTCTGCCTCCCAGTCCAATTTATGACCACTATATAAATTACCAAATATAACCCGACACCACACAATAAATACTAGCGACACTTGTAGGGTTAGAATGTGAAAAGAAAATAACTTTCAAAACCAAAAAAAAAATGTCCGCATTACTAACTATAAAACAAATCTTAAAGCCAAAATGTTCTCTGTGAGTATATATGGTGATTGATCAAACCGTTTAATATGTTTGTGGAACTGTGATGTTTAATATCTTATTGTTTTTAATCCAACCTCTGTCATTCGTTGATTTCTCTACTTATAACATGCCCCGTTCTCTTCTATGTCAACATTCCTTTAAAACGTTCACTCTAACTTTGCCATTTTCTCTATTTATTAAACCCACTCACTTTCATTTTAACCTCTACAGATGCATTATCATTCTCTCTTCTCTCTCTCGCTCTCTCTATCTTTTTCTCTCTCTTCTCCCCCTTTCTCTTTCTCTTTCTTTCACTTCTCTCTTTTTCTCGTATTTATCCCTTTCTATCTATCTGTCTTTCACTTCTCTCTCTCTCTCTCTCTCTCTCTCTCTTCTCTCTCTCTCTTCTCTTTCTTTCTCTCTCTCTCTCTCTCTCTCTCTTCTTCTCTCTCTCTCTCTCTCTCTCTCTCTCTCTCTCTCTTCTCTCTCTCTCTCTCTCTCTCTCTCTCTCTCTCTCTCTCTCTCTCTCTCTCTCTCTCTCTCTCTCTCCAAGATCGGGCTTAATCGTATGTGGCGAAACACACCAAGTCAAGAGTGCAATGAAAAATTAAATGCCGTTCTTTTAGTGTTAACTACAATAACATACTTTATTCACTCATTACCCAGGACTATGCCATGGTACTATACCATAGACTACGCCAAGGAGATATCTTATACAATCCCAGACTATTAAAGAATACGCAAGACTACTCAAGACTACTCCTGACTTTATTTAATTTATATATGGAGAACTTGAAATGGTGAGAGGTTGCACGGCGATGATTTTGCATTTGCGGCTTCAGAAAATCAAGGCAGTTGTTTACTTTTTGGTACCTTAGAAAAAAAAAACCACATTGTTAAACCGCCTTAGTTTCAACAAGAAAATACAGTGAGCACGCGTCACACTAGTTTCCCCGTATCAAAAAACACTGTAAGCGCTTTCTGTGAAACATCTCACTAAATCTACAGTCTCTGGTACTACTATGTAGTGGCGTCAATAAAGCTGAAGATATACCAACTCATACATGCATCCTGGCCATACACAGGCAATATGCGGAGATCCAATTTTCAGTGGTTAATCGTTTCTGAAGATAGACCGGCTGTAGTACGACGGTTACCAGCTTCCGCGTCGCACGACGGTTTCTGTGTTTTGCTATGGGGAGGCAAGTAGTAGTAGTAGTAGTAGTAGTAGTAGTAGTAGTAGTAGTAGTAGTAGTAGTAGTAGTAGTAGTAGTAGTAGTAGTAGTAGTAGTAGTAGTAGTAGTAGTAGTAGTAGTAGTAGTAGTAGTAGTAGTAGTAGTAGTAGTAATAGTAGTAGTAGTAGTAGTAGTACAAGTACGGATAGCTCTAATCCCACAAAGCGAAATCTTTTCTATCTTTCATATCCAGTAGTCATTCTTCTATTTTTCTTCATAAATTACTTCTGTATTTTTCGCGTGAATTTTTTTTTCTGTGAAATAATTGTCCCTTGCCTAAAGTCTTTTGAGTAATCTTATTATTGTGAACTGGTGAAATTATTATTCTCTTCTCCTCCATAACTACTCATTTAGGTACAAACTTGAAATATAGATATATTTGTACCTTCGAATTTTCTGAAATCCTGAGGCCGGTTCGTTTATTTTTCACGATGACGCATAAAGCGTTAATTCGATTTTAAGAATTGAAATTGATTGGTCGACCAAGCAGCCAATGCTGTTTTTAATTTCAGTTAGATAATCGAAAGTGAAAGCGGGCTAGGGCTCTGCCAGTGTTATAATATTTCAATAGTTAAGATGCCTTGCCGTAATTATTATTGTTTTCTTAAACCCATTTAATGTCAACACTACCACTTATAGATCTATATTTTTTCTTTCCGTTCGACATGTTCACGTACAGGCTCTGCTTGGGTTACAATACTGAATTCGAGATCTATCGAATGGGGATCTTTCGGGGTTTAAAATTCGAACCTTATTTAAATTCTATATGGATCTACCTCGACTGTCATCGAAAAGGGGATAAACATGGATCTAAAAGCTAAATCAAACAACTAGATCTAGACTTCTATTACTCATAGATCTACACATAATATTTTTTTTCTTTCCATTCAACATGTTCACGTGCAGGGCTCTTAAAACTGAATTCTAGATCTATCGAATGGGGATCTTTCGGGGTTTAAAAACATTCGAACCCAATTTAAATCATATATGGACCTACGCCGACTATCATCGAAAAAGGGGGTAAAAATGGATCTGAAAGAAATGTTATCTACAAAGAAATCCTGTAAATATCCTAGCGTGAGTTATCAAGACTATTGATATGCCCTTTTAAGTGATGCACCCATTTGTATAACATTTAATTTGTTTAGCTTCTTTGGCTTTAAACTTCTATCTCTACAAATATTTTTTTACCATTTTAGTTGCGCACAGTGTCCCAAAATCCAAGCTTTATCTCTATTAGTAATAAGTACCGGTATAACCTTAAAAAAAACATTTTATATCCCTACTGTGTCCCAAAACCTGAGAGAAGCCGGGCATCCCAGCTAGTAATTGTATATATTCCGTTTGTGTAAATACAAGTTTAGATCTTGAGAGAAAAACAAATCGAACAACTCAAAGATTTTCATCTGGAGTGAAAAAAGCTTATCTAACTCATGTCGATTTTATTTGCAGATTTTTACCTCAAGAATAAAATTTGAAAACGAACAAACAAATCAAAACCAAGCAGGTTCGAAACAGAGAGACCTTATGCCGTTTGAAAATTAATTTACTCCCACGAAGGTCTAAATCTACTTCTTGCCAGGCTTTGTTATGTTCAGTATGATAAAACGGTCGTCAAAGCCGTCGCCACCCAGTGCGTCTAGAAGACCAAATAAGTCGCCGAGTTGCAAGGTTTTCGTCGCCAATTTGTTGAAATCATTCTCATTCTGAAAAGAAACAACAACAACGTTTGTAAATGTAGTAGTAGTAGTGGTGGTGGTGTTACTTATTGTATTGGTATATAACATATATATTGTAAAGCCTGTGTTTTAATTTCTTCGTCAGACCAAGTCATGCGAACAGGTCGCCTGAATAAAGTTGGACAATTTTACGTGCTTTTTATCATAGTTGAATCGAGTTGGTTTCTCAACGCCTGTAACAGATTTGTGATGATGATGGTTCTGTTTGTCTAGGGTTAATAAAAATATACACAGCCAATCACACGACTCGTCCGTAGAAAATAAGTCCGAAGTCCGCAAGTGACAATTGCAAACTGTTTAATCCAACATAAGAGCTAGACTGTACAATATCAGTAAGTTGACTCATTAATCATTCACTAAAGACTCAATGATGTTGTTTACTGGAGACTCAATGTTGACTGACTAAATATAATTTAGATTCTTGTTTATACAAAATCTCGTCGAATCATCCATAAAAGGAATTACATAAATCATAAGAGAACATTCTCGGTACACCTCATTAGCAATTAGCAACCAATCAAAACAAAGGTAAACAAGGGGCGACGAGGTCATTACTATGCTAAAACTAAGTCGGAGATTCGAGAAAAATTTTGACCATACAAGTGCGGGCTGTGTTCAATAAACAAAACTAAATTCTAGGCTTGAAATACAAACGTTATGTAACCAAATAAGATAATGTACATAGATCTAGCCGATCCGCTACCCAAAAGTTACGCACCAAAAAAGGGTGAGGAAATGGATAGATCAACTTATAGTACAATGCGTTACAACGCCCAATATCAACAGAAAGCTATATTGTGGACGGGTCTCAAGACTATTATCGGACAATTTTACACGCTGACACACAGAGACAGTGTCGGGATACCAGGACTGCTGTGCCACTGACATCGCCGCAAGCAATAGTCTAGCATGTACAAATAAAGGTAATTTACAGGAACCTAATACAACAACTAAAAAACGTCTAAATGACATTAATATCAGCCCATTAGCATTTGAGAGACGAAACGAGGGGGCATAATGTATATAGTTAAGTAGTTGTATCAAGGTGTATAGAACAAAGAACACCTGGCTCAAGTGGTAGAGTGTTGATCTCTGGATCCGTGGTTCGAAACCCATAATAGTCAAAAATATTTTTTTTTCCGATTTCGTCCCCTACCAGTTGGCTCGGTGTCACTTTAATGTGACCAGCTGAGACAGGAGTCCAGATCTACTCGCCCCGTCTTGTGTGTGACAGCACGTAAAGGTATCAGACGTTGATCTTGGGTTCCGTCCACAATATAGACTTTATAGTGCTGATGTTGAACGGTAATGAAGAAATTAACTCAACCAGTGCCTACCTGGGCGACAACGGTACAGACCAACAGTGTCAACACAGCAAGAAGGGCGACAAATCTCAACATGGTCTCTGTGTGTGTGTGTGAGGGGGTGGGGGACCAGCGGGTGGATTTGGGTGGGGGTGCTTTCTCTTTTTGTTTTTTTTTATTGGACAGTGGGGAGGGGAGAGGAGAGGGAAGAGAAATTAAGATTGGGAAAAAACTTGTTCATGTAAAAGGATTATGATCATGGTTTAGATGTTAATGCTGTTGTTGTTGTTGTTGTTGTTGTTGCTGTTGTTGTTGTTGTTGTTGTTGTTGTTGTTGTTGTTATTGTTGCTGATGATGATCATGATGATGATGATGATATTTAAGATGATGATGATGATGATGATGATGATGATGATGATGATGATGATGATGATGATGATGATGATGATGATGATGATGATAACAAATCTATAGTGAACACACTCTGTGTTAACCACGCGTATCCAAATCCTCAAGACAGTAATGTATGTTTATTTTGTGATGCCCAGTTGCGTCTCCCCATTTCACACGAATGGTATTTATATAATAAGTAAGTTTTTATGGTATCTGTTGTTTTTAAGACGTGTGAGTTTACATGAGAACTTAATAGCTTTCAGTTTGTAGTCATTATTTGGATTTTAAATTAATATCTTTCAACTTTATTTAAAATCAGGCTCTTTAGAGTAACCTTACCGACACCTAGATATTATTTCCAATATTTAATTTTAACATCACTTGTCTTTTTTGCCCAAATTTCAACCCTATATAGAAGTAATGGTTTTGTTTTTATATAGAGAAATATTTTGAAATGTTAAAATAAAGATCGTGGAATTTCTAAAATCCGTTATTCATTTTTCCAACAATTCTTAGCCCTTTTATGGCTTCATCCTCAAATATTTTTTGTTCTTAATCGAGAGTAAAATAATAAACCTAAATAACTGTAATAATTATGTTAGTGTTTTTAACTTCTTGTACTCCCAAAACCATTCATCATCTTGTTTAGGATCTACCATTTCTAAAAATAACTGCATACACTTAACTATTTTTTGTATTGAATTTCATTCCCCATTTGGTGCAAAACTCTTTTAAAACATTTAACCTTCCTTTGCAGTCTTATAATGCTATCGTTGAAAAAGCAGAGATTGTCGGCATATAAAAGACATAATGGGTGATGAATATCGTTAACCAATAGTTGAGTGGGAGTAACATTTGATTAAGACAGCTTCTTGTTCCAAGTTTGGAAAGAATTATACAAAAGATTAATGGGCCTATCACACATCCTTGTTTCTCTCCACTATAGCATTGGAAAAACTCAGTAAGACCATTGTTATTGACATCATTTGCGCATTTAACTTTCACACATGTTGATGCTTTAGAGATCATACTTTTTAAAATGTTCAACATTGATCCCGTAATACGTGTACCATGGTTACTCAACACGATCCATAATTTGTCTTTATCAACCCATTCAAAAACCTTAGAAATCTATAAAAACAGACATAAAACCGACTCTTTAGTTTCGATATATATTTCTGAATCAATAATTGGAGTGTTAACATATTATTTTCTGTGGTAGAGAAGCCAGTTATGCTCCACAGGCTTTTTCCTTTCTTAAGATAATTTGGAACCTCTTTTGTTTCGTTAAAAGCGAAATGTCGTCATTCAATAAGTTTAGTCTGTAAAATCTCTTGAGCATTTCAATGCAACACCTTCTTTCTGGGAATGACACGATTGATTTGTATCTGATATTGTTACCGGATTGAAAATATTTTTTTTGTGTGTGTTTTTGTGTTAATAAAGAATGTATCTGTTACCAGACATCTCTTTCGTTTGGTTTCAGTGTATTAAACATATATTTCTGAATCATTAATTGGAGTGTTAACATATTATTTTATGTGGTCGAGTTTTGTGTTAATAAAGAATGTATCTGTTACCAGACATCTCTTTCGTTTGGTTTCAGTGTATTAAACATACTTTTTTTTATCTTGGCATTGTAAGTTAAGAATATTTTCTTTTTATACTTGCATAAATTCTTGATTTTAAAAAAAAATTCGATATAGTCAATATGATTAAGACATTTATTGGGGTTGAAAATATGGAATTCATGAAGCACGATTGTCATTCCATGAAATCCTATTGAAAAAAGTTACCCCTACTCTGGGTTCACTGGGTTGGCCAATAGTGGAATCAGGGGTCAGCAAAGTTATGACCAGATTCTCGAGGTAATATCATTAGATCGGTCTACGATCTCCTACCTTCCAACGCAAATCTGGTGCGATGGGGAAAGAAAGAGGACCCCGCTTGCCCGCTATGCCAAGGCAGACAGACTACACAGCACGTCTTGAGCTCCTGCAAAATCGCCCTCTCGCAGGGACGATATACATGGAGGCATAACAGGGTCCTTCGGGAACTTGCCTCAGTGTTAAGTACGGCAAAAGGAGAGACCTCCGTCCCTGAAACAGGTACAGTAATATTCCAAACAGAGGGAGGCGCCAAGTCATGGCACGGAAGGTCGACCAAGACAACAAACCAAAGGAAATGCCTACTAGACGGGTGTGACGACTGGGAAGTTTCAGCAGACCTTCCAGATTGGGATGGTCACCCTAGTGTAATCAAAGAAACTGGACTAAGGCCTGATATCGTAATCCATTCAGCTTCGACGCATCAGATCATCATGGTAGAACTGACAATTCCATACGAAAGCAGAATGGAAGAGGCCCATATATACAAAAGAGAAAAATACCTGAACCTGACAAAAGAGCTGCGAAATGCCGGTTACAAAGCTGTGATAATGCCAGTAGAGATTGGTGCCAGAGGGTTCATAGGGTCATCAGCCTATGACCTTCTGACTAAGCTCTCAATATGTGGCAGCGGAAGAACAAAAGCTCTAAAGCTACTGGCCGAGATAGCCGAGAACAGTTCCCAATGGATCTGGAGCAGAAGGAATGAGATGGCCTTACATAAAGATTAACAATGCTCTAACTATCGGGAGTCGCCGTATAGGACCCCCCAGGGGAACCTAGGAGACGTTAAACCCGGAGAGAGGGAGAGAATTCTCTCCCTCCCTCTATAGAGAATAATAACTATCGGGAGCCGAGTTGGCTGAGTGGATAAGTGCTTGGATTAGCAACTCTACCAAGACAAGAGTATGGGTTCGAATCCTGTGCGGTGCACAAAAAAAAAAAAAGATGGCAGAGAGACACCTGGGTGTGGCCCGACCCCCTTAGAGTGTCAGGAGTTAAGGGCCGAAACACTTGCTATAAGGGGGGTTTCTTCTCTGAAGACTCTCTGTTATCTAGCTCCCCCATGAGTTTCTACACACAATAAGTCTGCCCTTAACTTTTAACATTAACAAATCTATAGTGAACACACTCTGTGTTAACCACGCGTATCCAAATCCTCAAGACAGTAATGTATGTTTATTTTGTGATGCCCAGTTGCGTCTCCCCATTTCACACGAATGGTATTTATATAATAAGTAAGTTTTTATGGTATCTGTTGTTTTTAAGACGTGTGAGTTTACATGAGAACTTAATAGCTTTCAGTTTGTAGTCATTATTTGGATTTTAAATTAATATCTTTCAACTTTATTTAAAATCAGGCTCTTTAGAGTAACCTTACCGACACCTAGATATTATTTCCAATATTTAATTTTAACATCACTTGTCTTTTTTGCCCAAATTTCAACCCTATATAGAAGTAATGGTTTTGTTTTTATATAGAGAAATATTTTGAAATGTTAAAATAAAGATCGTGGAATTTCTAAAATCCGTTATTCATTTTTCCAACAATTCTTAGCCCTTTTATGGCTTCATCCTCAAATATTTTTTGTTCTTAATCGAGAGTAAAATAATAAACCTAAATAACTGTAATAATTATGTTAGTGTTTTTAACTTCTTGTACTCCCAAAACCATTCATCATCTTGTTTAGGATCTACCATTTCTAAAAATAACTGCATACACTTAACTATTTTTTGTATTGAATTTCATTCCCCATTTGGTGCAAAACTCTTTTAAAACATTTAACCTTCCTTTGCAGTCTTATAATGCTATCGTTGAAAAAGCAGAGATTGTCGGCATATAAAAGACATAATGGGTGATGAATATCGTTAACCAATAGTTGAGTGGGAGTAACATTTGATTAAGACAGCTCTTGTTCCAATTTGGAAAGAATTATACAAAAGATTAATGGGCCTATCACACATCCTTGTTTCTCTCCACTATAGCATTGGAAAAACTCAGTAAGACCATTGTTATTGACATCATTTGCGCATTTAACTTTCACACATGTTGATGCTTTAGAGATCATACTTTTTAAAATGTTCAACATTGATCCCGTAATACGTGTACCATGGTTACTCAACACGATCCATAATTTGTCTTTATCAACCCATTCAAAAACCTTAGAAATCTATAAAAACAGACATAAAACCGACTCTTTAGTTTCGATATATATTTCTGAATCAATAATTGGAGTGTTAACATATTATTTTCTGTGGTAGAGAAGCCAGTTATGCTCCACAGGCTTTTTCCTTTCTTAAGATAATTTGGAACCTCTTTTGTTTCGTTAAAAGCGAAATGTCGTCATTCAATAAGTTTAGTCTGTAAAATCTCTTGAGCATTTCAATGCAACACCTTCTTTCTGGGAATGACACGATTGATTTGTATCTGATATTGTTACCGGATTGAAAATATTTTTTTTGTGTGTGTTTTTGTGTTAATAAAGAATGTATCTGTTACCAGACATCTCTTTCGTTTGGTTTCAGTGTATTAAACATATATTTCTGAATCATTAATTGGAGTGTTAACATATTATTTTATGTGGTCGAGTTTTGTGTTAATAAAGAATGTATCTGTTACCAGACATCTCTTTCGTTTGGTTTCAGTGTATTAAACATACTTTTTTTTATCTTGGCATTGTAAGTTAAGAATATTTTCTTTTTATACTTGCATAAATTCTTGACTTTTAAAAAAAAATTCGATATAGTCAATATGAATAAGACATTTATTGGGGTTGAAAATATGGAATTCATGAAGCACGATTGTCATTCCATGAAATCCTATTGAAAAAAGTTACCCCTACTCTGGGTTCACTGGGTTGGCCAATAGTGGAATCAGGGGTCAGCAAAGTTATGACCAGATTCTCGAGGTAATATTAATTCCATGAAATCAACAATACTAGAAAGATCATTGCTAATTGGAAAATAATCTAAAACTAGAAAGATTATTGCTAACTGGAAAATAATCTAAAACTAGAAAGATCATTGCTAATTGGAAAATAATCTAAAACTAGAAAGATTATTGCTAACTGGAAAATAATCTACCACCGATATCCCTTTGTGTGCGATGCATGTTATGTGATCTTGGAAATTCTTGTCCTTTCTGCCATGAGAATGAACATTCTAGGGGTAAAACGTTTTGAATGTTGACACTGACAGACAAGAATTCTCCTCAATATAAGGCCCATTTAAATAAACTGATCCTTCGCCATTGTAACGGATTCTTTCTTTAGCGTATAACAAACTTTTCTTTTCAGTTTAATAAACCAGGAGGGTGTTTTTTCCATTTTGTTTGGTAAAAATTATTTTTTGATGAAGGATACGATGGAAATAGTAATCCATAATGGCGATGATAAGTAATTATCTTCCAAAAAGTAACAGTGTAGCCTATTGGTGTATTCGTGTATACTTATTTTAAACATTGCGGAGTGGTTTTGAATTTGCTGTAGATTCTTTAAAAAAAAACTACTATGCCGACAAACACATTTATTTGTTGTAATCTAATCTATTAAACGCAAACGACTTAAAAAATGTTGTAAATGTCTTGTGATAGAAGCTTGTGATGTCTTATCTAGTTTAGTTTCGCAGTTGTTGCGAATAACTGATTTTTTATATCAGGTAAATTTTCCACGGAAAGAACTTGTTTATGATGATGATGATGATGATGATGATAATGATGATGATGATAATGATGATGATGATTATGTTTGCGAACTTGATGTTCTTTTACAGAGACGTTCAATAAGCAGGCATTTTACATTGTGTTTTAGTAGGCCTAGTAGATCTTGAGAAATAATTATGTTTGCGAACTTGATGTTCTTTTTTACAGAGACGTTCAATATGCAGGCACTTTACATTGTGTTTTAGTAGGCCTAGTAGATCTTGAGAAATAATTATGTTTGCGAACTTGATGTTCTTTTTTACAGAGACGTTCAATATGCAGGCATTTTACATTGTGTTTTAGTAGGCCTAGTAGATCTTGAGAAATAATTATGTTTGCGAACTTGATGTTCTTTTACAGAGGTGTTCAATAAGCAGACACTTTACATTGTGTTTTAGTAGGCCTAGTAGATCTTGAGAAATAATTATGTTTGCGAACTTGATGTTCTTTTACAGAGACGTTCAATAAGCAGGCACTTTACAGTTATTTTAGTAGGCCTAGTAGATCTTGAGAAATAATTATGTTTGCGAACTTGATGTTCTTTTACAGAGGTGTTCAATAAGCAGGCATTTTACATTGTGTTTTAGTAGGCCTAGTAGATCTTGAGAAATAATTATGTTTGCGAACTTGATGTTCTTTTACAGAGGTGTTCAATAAGCAGACACTTTACATTGTGTTTTAGTAGGCCTAGTAGATCTTGAGAAATAATTATGTTTGCGAACTTGATGTTCTTTTACAGAGGTGTTCAATAAGCAGACACTTTACATTGTGTTTTAGTAGGCCTAGTAGATCTTGAGAAATAATTATGTTTGCGAACTTGATGTATTTTATAGATTCAATACGCAGGCACTTAACATTGTGTTTTAATCGTAGATCTTTACAAAATATGTTTGTGCATTTTATAGATTCAATACGCAGGCACTTAACATTGTGTTTTAATCGTAGATCTTTACAAAATATGTTTGCGCATTTTATATTCTCTTACAGAGGCATACTGCGCACGTGTATACAATCGGTGAAATATGAATTGAAAGATAAAAACCTGCCAAAAATGCTATTCTCTCTTTACAAGTTCGAAAGAACTGATGTAAAATGGAAGAACCCTAAAAATAGTGCGATTTTATGAGTATTGCTGGCAACAAACAGTTAGGTCTTTGCGTTAAAGAGTGCACTATGTGACATTGCTTACCCCTCTTACTTACTTGGTGAGTTAACTTGTACCTAAATTAGAGTTTCGTGTATTCTAAATACTTCCACAGTCCTAATGGACATTATGTTTTATCTTCTACTCACGACGATACTGCTGTGACACGGACTAGATCTAGATCTACGTGTCAACACACACCTTCTTTCGCGTTGATTCCTCTGTAAGCTTGTCTGAGACAGGATTCAGATTGATTCCTAACTAGATCTAGATCTAGCGCCGTTTGGGAATTGAATTTTTTTTTAAAGATAAACATGATTGTAAAGATAAGAAGACACGAAACGTCTGCGTGTTTTCATTGGCAGTAGATAGGATTTATTCTTCCGACACCTTGTTGCTTATTTTATGTGTAGTTTGTTGTTGTTGTTGTTTTTGTTTTGTTTCTTGTTATAGTGTTTGGTTGTTTGCATACCTTAACCTTAACGTAGCGTGATTTTTTTTTAATTTGTAATTTGATTGTATTTTACATCTGTTAAAAACATCACGAGGCTTTCTAACAGTGACATGCAGGATCTACGAAATAAAAAAAAGCCAAATTTATTTGGAACTATTAAATTAGCCTACAGTTGTCACAGTTTACTTTTAGTTCTACCGTCCTTTCTGTTTCAGCAAAATTTATGTACGGGACTGAAGGCTATACTCGTTAGCTCGGAATTAACCAGAATGCTTACATTTGACAAACAGGGCTGTTTTGGTTGTTGCATTAGCACGACTACATCAGGCATGAACATCATTGGCATTACAACTTTTTTTTGCTTATAATCACCACGACGAAAACGACGGCGAAAAATTACAAGAGAAATAAGATCATGTTTGAAAACCGAGTTCGTGTATACTCTATATGTACTGAATTATTGAGCAAGGAATATTCTTTTTTCATTCTTTTTTAATTTTTAATAAAACATTGATTATTGATTATTCAGTTTATATTGCAGGCATCATATTTTATTTGACAGACTAATATCTGTGACTTTGTAAGATTAACAATTTGATAGTAATGATGTTTTTACTATGACTATGATGATGATGATGATGATGATGATGATGATGATGATGATGATGATGATGATGATGATGATGATGATGATGATGATGATGATGATGATGATGATGATGATGATGATGATGATGATGATGATGATGATGATGATGATGATGATAATGATGATGATGATGATGATGATGATAATGATGATGTTTCTTACTTAATTGTGACGGCAGTGTTGGTCTTTCTGTTATATATATATAGGAGCTCAGCTTTAAAGTTGAAAACTTGTCAATGACTTCCCTAATTAAATCCGAACACTCAGCGATAAATTCCTGCGTTGTTAAAAACTGGTAATACATGATCAGCCAGTGCAAGTAAGTAGGTTATAGACTTGGTTATATCACAATTAAAAAAGCCAAATAATTACAGTATTCTGGAACAGTATCACACAAAATCGACAGCAATAATTACTGACAAGCGACAATGCAGTGCACAACTTCTCAATGCAACAATTACACACCTTAACAAAGCACAAGTGAGGGGTGGGGATTTAGGCTAAGAATGGTTGAACCAGAGATCCTAGGCTAACTTACACTGTCTGGTTGTACTTTGTGTGTGTAGAACTGTGAGCTGTGGATAGACGGCAACCCAAATTTTCTAGAAAATGGCACCGCCTTGGTCCATCCCTATGTGGCTTGCCTTACAGGCTCAATCTTCAGTAATATTGTATTGCCTGTTTGCACTACTGCTAAAGTATATTTAATTCATTGCCGGTTTTTAACTTTTAGGTTAAAACAATAAATATGATGATTGTATTGTTAATAGGGGGCCTATGTGTACATGTTTAAAATAAACTTACTCCAAGAGATTTGTTTGAATCAATGTAGAGGCCTAAAGTTATTACTTCAAGAAATTTAAAAAGGATTTGGTTAAAATAACAGAAAAATTAGCTAAGTCGGGCTAGCCTTACTTGGCTTATTATGAAGACAGAGAAAGCGTTAGGGTCAAAGTCCAATTTTTGTATTAGAACTACTCGGAAAGAGCGTACTATGGTTTCATCTCTTATAGTTGAAGATTCCGATGGATACATTTATTATTGATTTTCATTTTTGTCATATTATTATTTACATTGTATTTCTATAACACAACCCCTTTTTAGCAAGAAAAGGTCGGGCACTGCCCACCCTGCCCAAAGGCACGAGCCGCCCTTGGTTGGCAGAGTTACCGGTCGTGGTTAGCAGCGTCCCGCTTCCAGTATAGTGTCACAGACAAGTTGGACGATTCAAAAGTTTGTAGCATTTCACCATTTTCTCCGTCGGCCGATTTATAGTTCGATGGTGGGTGGGGTTCATTAAAACCAGTTTTTGTGACGCAGGCATCGAATTAGATCTAGTCGTGAGTGGACGAGTGGATGAGTGGTCTAATAGCATTTTGTCCCAACTGCTACGGTTAAAAAAAAAACCAGCCCACCAATCTGGGCGATGCGTTAAACTGTTATCTACAGTGCGTTGAAACTTTCGCAATACTTAAACTGATAGAAGCTTTCTGACGCATAGGGCCGACTGGCGTTAGTTGTAAATTTTTGGTCTCCCAACCGTGAGCTTTCCAGTTCAGAACCCATAATTGAACAAAAGTTATTATCATGTAAGGCATAGCATGTTTCGGATCTTTTACAAGCAGGGTACCATGACATGCAAAAATTAGACGACGTTAAATCCCGGCACATATTGATAGGTATATAGATAGATAGATAGATAGATAGAT
>RQTK01001742.1:2458-13918 GCA_003991915.1 Elysia chlorotica
CTCTCTCTCTCTCTCTCTCTCTCTCTCTCTCTCTCTCTCTCTCTCTCTCTCTCTCTCTCTCTCTCTCTCTCTTAGGTTGTCAAGGAGGATCCTATAAATCGACTGGACAGCACAGCAGGTGAGCAGGTGACTTGACCGTCACATTTCGATCCAAACATTATGCAACAAGACGACTTGATAGGACATCGAACATGCAAATCCCAATCGCTCTTCGATTACCCCACTTCCCTCATATACACACGTGCAAACACATAGGTCTAAATTTACTCATAACACATACACACATACTCACACATACACACAACTACTATATTAAGACGTATGACATAATTATTGATAAAAACATGTTGCAAAACAATACCACCGTAGTAGGTTGCGATAGACATGTCATTGATACATTGAGAGATTGTAACTTTGCCATTTCCAAGAACTGAGGACCACAACAATTATTGGTAAAGCTAGTTTGATGGGTTAAAGGAAAAAAAAATTGTAACATTGGAGGATTGTAAGTTTGTCATTCCAAGAACTGAGGACCACAACAATTATTGGTAAAGCTAGTTTGATGGGTTAAATGAAAAAAAAATTGTAACATTGGAGGATTGTAAGTTTGTCATTCCAAGAACTGAGGACCACAAGAATTGGTAGGTAAAGCTAGTTTGATGGGTTAAATAAAAAAAAAATTGTAACACTCACTATTGATGGGGTTTATAATTACTCTGTTCGCGGCACCCGACTGAACCAAAGTTCTTTTTTTTTTCCTTGTTTAAAAAAAAATTATTTTTGTTCTTTAATTTTAACAAAATTTATATTTGTAAAATTCTACTAAATAGTTAATACTTGGTTTAGTGCGATGTTCCTTTCGGTAGCGCTTGTGAGTTACAATATAATTGGAACTATGGTAGGTCCTTGCTCTGTTTAATATTTTTGGGGAAGTCCAACTTTTAGAATCAATGCAAAAACACGGTGGAGTCTTGGAGAGGCAGAGTTTATTAAGGTTACTCGTTTATTGAAACGAAAGAACATAAGAGACTCAACTCATGTGACGAAATTGTTATGTATATGGAAGGGAATATCTATTGGATGAAGACTTGAAATCGCTCAAAAACAGTTACCATGGCTATCATGAACTTTAAGATTTTTTGATTTTATTGTACTAATATATTTCCGAAGTTTAAAAGTCCTTTTGGGTGTGATGTAATCTAATTATACCAAAGTCATCATAAAATATTATGTCTTTGATTGTGTTATTCGTAACATTAACGGTGATGTTTAACAGCCATTGGTGATCATTAAAAATGATAGAAGATAGAACTAAAGAAAAAGTAACAACACAACCCCACAAAACGCATGCACAAAGATAAATAAACTATTGTTTTGTGTTTCTGCATCGTAAAATCAGGTACAAATAGAATGAGTTAACTTTATGTAAATACATAATAGCCAATAAGGTGGTCATGCGCGCTCGGCGTACAATTTTGAAATATATTCTCACCTATTGAAAATGACATTTCGATCTGCCGCTCAAAAATAGAGCGGGTGTACCTAGTCTCAGACGGTCTCTGAACAAATCATTAGGCGCTCTAAAGTTAGAAACCACGACGGTCTCCCAATGGACCACTTGAAAAAATAGCATGTGTTTGTCTTTTATTTTCTTCTCTCTACTCTATACATGTATCATTTTTTCCTCACATTCATTTTATTTTTACCGTTTATCTCTTCTTTTTTGTGGGGGGGGGTCGGCCATGATGTGCTCTGAATTTTCTGCTGGTAACCCAACTCTAGCTTTCCTTTGAAAAATACAAATTAATATCTGTTGTCACTGATGAATATAATTTATTAATTATCTAATTATTTTGCTATTATTTTATTTTGACCTTTTTTTCCCCTCTCTGAACTTTTCCCACGGGCGCCGCCGAAGTAAACAGTTTTAGCAGTCATTGTCTACTCAAACAAGGTCGATAACTGTTAGTATGGAAAAGAAAGAGAAACTAGAATATCTAGGTTAGTCTAAAAGAACGGTAACAACAGCCTGGGTAACAAAACGACATGCTAGGTGAAAAGCTTTAGTGTCCTTAGGCCTAGATCTAGAGTCAAGCCCTCGCCGGCGTCCGAGCTCTGGACATTTAAATCTAGATATAGATCTAGACCTAAAATTTGGGTCTTTCTGGTCACTCGATACAGGAAAAAAGGTAAACTTTTATCAAGAATCTATATCTAGATCTAGATCTAGATATCCAACAACATTTTAAGTTCAGGTTATATATTATAGATCTAGATCTAGATAAGATAGACTAGATATATTTTCTAGACTCTATGTCTATTACAACCAATGCAAAATCTAGACTTGAGAATTCCTAACCTTGATCAAGATTAGTCTTTAGAAATCTTGATTTTCAATGAGCTGGACATCATGATTATGTCTACTTTCACTTTTATTGAGGACCTCAAGGGGAAAATGGGCTAACACAGTCACATACAATATATAGGCCTACATAAGCTATCTGGCTATATAGGAATACAATATATAGGCCTACATAGGCTATCTGGCTATATAGGCCTATATCTCGACCTCCCTTTGTGTCTTCTATTTTGTATGTGACTGCGTTTGCATAGATTTCTATATATATGACGATCAGAGTATGCATGTCTTAAGAGAGTATTATTTATAATGTAATAGTGAAAATTTAGTCGTAACTTTTAAAAGTGAGAGATTTATTCCTCAATTATTTGTAGCACCATGAACATAGACTTATTTTATTCATTTCTTTCATTACCAGAATTATGAAGTTGTCGGCTCTGTGCTCTTTTCATCTAGTACTACTCATCATCATCATCATCATCATCATCATCATCATCGATATTTTGATTATCCTGCAGGTACTGGGGCAACATCCACATCAGTGGACCCCCTTCCAGGTAGCTGGCTTGCTGCACGCATGAAATTATAAAATTATTTAGTAGTAAAACATTTATTCCTCAATTATTTGTAGCACCATGAACATAGACTTATTTTATTCATTTCTTTCATTACCAACTTTTCAGCTAAATAAACAAAGTCAAAATGGCTTCCGTATCAGCTGCAACATCATCACATACAGACAACAACAGCCTCGACGAGAATGAACTCAACTTTGGTGGAGCCTCGGGTATGCGGGAGGCCTGTGGTCTGTTTGGCATAGTGGCGACTGGTGACTGGCCGTCTGATATTAACTTGTCTCATCTCATCCATCTGGGACTCGTAGGTCTGCAACACAGGTGGGTTCTCTGATATGTAATGAAATGATAGTTATGTTCATATTTGATTCTCTACAATGCATACATTATACAAATCTGACTATAGGCTCAAGATCAGCTACAAACATAAAAGGTTCTTCAATTTTCAAATTAGCTCATTAATTGTAAATGAAAAGAATAAAAAAATATTTCAAATTAACTCTTAGTGAACAATGAATATTAAATTAAAAAGAAATACACCAAATTTTGGTGCACATAATCTATTTCATACCACAAGTAAAAATTGAAAATGCCACTTTTTTTTTAATCGTATCATAGTTGTCTTTCTTTGAATTTGTTTCCTATTTTTTTTAATACTTTCGTATAAAAGAAATAAAATTTAAGTTTTTGTTTCACTGATAATTCATTTTTTTTCTTCCAACAGGGGTCAGGAAAGTGCTGGCATTGTAACAACAAATGGGGGACCCAATGATCAATTTGTTACTCGCAAGGCTATGGGGTTGGTCAACTCTGCCTTCTCTAAAGATGATATTGCAACCTTGCAAGGAAATCTTGGCATAGGTGCGTTTGGGGTATACTTCTTACATATTTTGGTGCACATTGATTTGTTGTGTACAAAGGTATTGCTCTTCAAAGTTTGTTAAGAACATCTAGTTTATGAAAAAAAAGACATTTTAAAGGTAGATTCATTGATTCTTTGAGAGACTTCATTTTAAGCCATTGGTATGCTTTATTGATTTACCATAATATATGCTGTGCATTTGTTTTTGATGTCCTGTCTCTATCGTCCTGAAGAACACTATTCTATCAGAATGATACTGAAGGAAAAAAATCCTATAATCAAGGGCTGATCTTTTTTTTTGAAACTTAACGGCTAAGTTAGTTTCACAGAATTGTTCTAAACAATGCACTGGTGTTCCATTTAAGCAGACGATCCCTATAATTCTGTATTCCTCAATGAATCTTTTCAGGTCACGTAAGGTATTCCACGTGTGGCAACTCTGACGTGTCGCACATCCAACCATTTGTGGTGGAATGTCTCCACGGGCTGATTGCTGTGGCTCACAATGGAGAACTCGTCAATGTTAACTCTTTAAAACAGAAGGTATTTTACATTTTTCTTTCACATATGTGACTTTTGGAGTTATTCATGGTGTGTTAAAAAGCATCAAATGCATTGTAAGAGGTTGAAAAAATTATGACTGTACCATTTTCAGGACTAGAGATATTGTTCAACGTAATTTGAAAATGGAAAAAGATATAGTATTTTTTAATGTTTAGAGGGCTCTGGCTCAATACTTGTATTTGCGGCTTATGTCTGGTTTACTTTGGTTGCCTCATGTATGTACTATGTTTTCTCAGCTCCTGAGACACGGAGTGGGTCTGTCAACCGGATCAGACAGCGAGCTCATCACGCAGCTCCTGACCCACATGCCGGACTGCGGGGAGCCAAACGGGGCCAACTGGGTTGGCAGGTCAGTACAGGCTTTGCAATCCATATGGCGGTTGTTGAGTTGGTTTAACGTTCAACATCAGCACTGTATAGGCTATATTGTGGATGTGCCCCAAGACTAACGTCTGACAATTTTATGTGTTGCCACACACGAGACAGGGCGGGGATGCCATGACTCCTGTCTCGGCCGTTCACATTATACTGACACCGACCCAGCCAGTAGGGAGCGCAATCATCAGGGCTCGAACTCTGACCTTTTGCGTCGGAAACCGATGTTCACCCCCCACCCTCCATATGGCGGTAACGGGTGGCACCATTGATCGTTGGTTCTGTAAGTCTAGGATGGAGCTATGATTGGACGCCTGTGCATATTCCCTTACCTGTCGCCTCCTTTTCTGCTTTGGGCCCCGTTATGCCAAGGCCTCTAGCGTCTGGTTATTTTTTAGATCATTAACTATCTTCCAAAATAAATCAGGGAAACACCTCTCTCTGAGTTTCTAAAAGTATTCCCATTTTACTTTTGAGGAGTTAAGTTGAGTTTTGGAAATTTTTTTATGACATATTACATAGTGTTTGGTCACCTTTTTGTTTTGTTTCTTTGCTTTCTTTGAAGAATTATTTTGTTGCTTTGACTTGATGGTGCTCCATGTAAGTACGTTATGTCATAAGTTTATTATGACCGTAATATACATTCACTAAAAGTTTTGTGAAAATGAATTTCTTACTTTTTCTAAATTCAGTTGCCTTTCTTTACCTGAGAGCTAGACACTATTTTCTTAGTCATTTGTTTTTTTCCACACAGTGATGCTAATTTTCAGTAAATTTATAGATTTTCAGTAAGAACTAAGGTTATTTTGAATGTATTAAATTGTATATTCTTTTTAAACATCCTTCTCTGTTAAAAAGTTCAATAAAAAAAAAAGTTGACCCAGTTTGCACCCTTGTTTACAGAATCAAGAAAATGATGGAGGAAACGGTGGCTTCCTACTCTCTTCTCATCATGCACAAGGATCGCATCTGGGCTGTGCGGGACCCATATGGAAACCGCCCCCTGTGTGTCGGGAAGTTGCTACCCACCGATACTTTCACAGGTAAACAGAATATCTTAGACTGGCTTAGATGACAGTGATGCGAACTTTCTATAAAGTTAAGGGTGTTCATTAAAAAAAAAAAATAGACATAGTGACATAGAACATAGATAATAATACATGTCATAACATTACAAACAAAGAGAATTAATTCCTACAAGAACATGATTTGCATATACATAATTAGCTAAGCAGTCAAACAAATGTGCTTTTAACATTTTTTTTATTTAAATTTGCAAGTCAGGGTTCAGTAAAGGAGTTATCTGTTGTGACTCAGAGGAAATGCCACGTTGTGTGAAAAAGGTTCAGGAAAAAAGTAATGATTCAGTTGGCATCACTGTTAGATATGCCTATGGAGTTGCACTTTTGGGGTGAAGATTTGACTGTACAGTCAAGGATGATTATGCTGAAAGCAGACCCCTTGAAACTTTATCATAAAAATGTCAAACTCGTCTGTTTTCCTCTCCTTTATCTCTGTGTTCTTCCTTATATCTCCCTTTTGGAATTCTTGTGTAGGAGAGAAGGTCTCTCTGAGTTTTACTACATGTCTCTTAGGTTCGTAAGGAGGATCTTATACTGTGTTTGGTCACAAGACTAAAGTCTGACAATTTTATGTGCTGCCAAACTCAAGAAAATGCGGGGATACCATGACTCCTTTCTCAGGCAGTCACAAACCCAACAGTAGTGGGCCAAATCCAACAAACAAATTTGCTCCTCTTGGGTTTGGACCCAGGGACTTCCCAATGGGTTGACCAGCGATCAATCACTTGCGCAAGTTCGCCACCTCCCCCTCCCTTTTAGTCTTAAAATTACAATGTGACCTAATAGGAATTAATTTAACACCATGGTTCTCTTGTGTTCGTTATATCTCATAAGTAGATCAAGCAATTTCAAGAAGTCATGGTATCCCCACCCTGTCTCGTGTGTGGCAGCACATAATATTGGCAGACATCAGTCTTTGGGCCCGTCCACAATGTAGCTTATAGTAGTGCTCTTTTTGGACGTTAAACCAAGTCAACATCAAGCGATTTCAATCACATGTGCAGTGCAAGTAGTGATGATTCATTTGGCCCAATGCCCTTGCTGACATTGCTCGTGGGGTCCCCACCCCTCAAATACAATACAGTGGAATCTGTTTGAGATAAACTCAGTTGGAGATAAACTGCGGCTTTGTATAAACTTTTCCTAAGACATCAATTCTTTTTTTATATTTCCGTAAACACCCGAGGGTGCTTTGAAGGCTGCCCGAATGGCCAGCTGGTCAGTCTGGGTGTGGCAGTACTGTTCACCTGGTTAACTGATTCTCTAAGTGTTGTGTATATCTATTGCGCTAAGAAGTTAGTTGATTTCACTATCTTGTTTGTTTTGGCGTTTTAATACCAGTTATTACTCTCTTTTCTACCTTTGTATTACCCTTAAATGTTTAATCATAAATCGCCTGGATGTATCAAGACTTAACAAAGAATTTGAGGGATCCATGCTGGATTTTTTGTGTGTACTTTATTCATATTTATTTAACTAAAGGACTGTGTAACAGACAATCGCAGAGGCTTTTGTGAAATATTTATAGGTAGGGAACTGCTTTTTTTTTTAACACACCGCAAAAATACATATTTCAATGGACCTCTATGATATTCAAAATATGTGGATTTATTTTGTTTTGCTTGACTGTATATTTTTTTTTAGAAGGAACTTTTAATAGGAATTGATCTCTGCAAAGCAGTTGAAACTATAGTTTGGTTTTGCAATATTTTTTCCATTTTTTTTTTTCAATCTGGGATGTTTTGTTTACAGTGCAATTTGGCACAGGTATGTTGGTGTTGCGTGTTTGATGAAGCCCTCTTTGTGCTGTTAGATTATCTTAGTTGTCAACATCAGATTATCATTGGATTGCAGCCTTACTTCTGTGTGATAGCACATATATAATAAAACATTTACATTACATTTTGTCATAGTATCAGTTACATTTAATCAAAATATCTACACACAGAGTTTGAAATTATTTTTTTTCTTCTCTTGCATTCTTAGTACTTTAGTTCCTTTTAAATTTTTTCCGTCTTTTAGACAAAGCTGCTTAAAAATATATTTTATGTTTTACATAATAATGTGCTCTGATCTTTTTATCTGATTAAAAAAAATGTACTCACATGGCTTATGACTATTTTCACTAACTCGTTTGAAGTGTAGCATTATTTTAATTTTTTTTTTTTTTATCATGCTCACGATGTAAAGCTTTTACCTAGAGCAATTAGAGAATTTATTTCTAATTTAGAAATTCAATTTATTTTTGTTTATAAATTCTGTTTTTTTTTTTTTAAAACTTAATTAGGCTATCTGTTTTACCAGAAGAAATTTCTGTGAACTTGCTTTGACTAATGCATATTTGTTATTTCGTTTTATTCACAAATTTTCTGTAAATTTTTTGTTTGGTATGAACCACCTGACCTGCATGATTTTCTAGTTGCTATGGAAGTGCCTTACATTATCACAAACCCGAAAAATATGAGGATTTGATAATGTGATTTTTTAAGCACAAAACAGAAAAACCGCACACAAATGTCAAAGAAAGTTTAAATTTTAATATAATTATTAGTATTAATTTACTTTTTCTTCAAGTTGAATGCTGTTTCTTTAAACGCTATTTTGATATTTATTTCTACTTTTTGTATTATAATAAAAATTCCTCTTCTTCTTCTTCTTCTTCTTCTAATTATTATTATTATCAGTGTGATTTTTAAAGACTGTTTACTTTATTTAAAACTAGAGTTTCTTCCTAATAAAGTTGCTTTAAATAATAATAATAATAAAAGAAATAATAAGGAAATGTATCATTCCATTTTGAACAAGCAATAAAAGGGAGTAATTGTTTTATCTATTTTTGGTTTATGTACAACTTGTGATACAAATAAACTTGCAAAGTCCTTAAAAGACCATTTTTGTATTTTGATAGAAGACTCCTCGATGAATGAGAAACAGGTTGCACCCAATTTACATGATAGGGGTGCACACACACATGATTGCCCGTCTTCAATCTTGAGAGGATAATTGTACATTACATATCAACCTGTGTTATTTTTCTGCCAAAGACATAACATATGAACCTGTGTTATTTTTCTGCCAAAGGAATATCTTTGTTTTGCAACAGCGAAATTTTATATGTGTGTGTCTAACCAGTGTGCCACACTGCCAATCAAAATATCGCAAAGTCTTATAATTTTGTCAAAGGGATTTAAAATTATTAAAAATTAAACAAAAGCTCAACATCAAACACTGTTTCTAACAAACAAAAATTGACTATAGATAATTGGTCTGAGGAAAGAAAGTGTAACTACATTCTTTCATTCTGGGTATATAAAGTTATACATTTTTTGTGTGCGAAAGCCATAGCAATTATTGGTTGTTGCATGTACATGTAATATGCATAGGATCAAATTATTAGCACTAAGACTTAGGGATGGTTTCTTCTCTCTCAAATGTATTATTATCTATTGATTTATTTACACTTCAGATGTCTTGAGAGTCCTCTTAAGTAAAGGAAAGAAATCGTGTAAATTCCTCTTTGATAATAGTGTCTTGTGATAAGGGTCAAACATAAATGTGAATATATTTCAATATCACATTTCCCCAGACAATGCTTAAAAATGGGTTTTCCTTATAATAATTTTTACAGTAGATTTTGTCATTGTTAAATTATAGTTGTAGCTTTTCTCTTTGTTGTTTATCTTTCTTGGTCCAATATTTGTATATTCCATACTCAAACCATTTCATAGTTTTGACTTTGTAATTTCAACTTTGTAAAAAACACCTCCCACTTAAGAATTTAGTCATAATATTTTCTGTGCACTCATTGTTACATGTCACATCAGTTGTTTCTTGTTGTCATTGGTGTTATGTGGGATTTCTTTGGCACTGAAGCCCAAACAGCATCAATCCACCCTCAGATAGTGACGCTCCACATTCGTCTTCCAAAGAGATATAAATATGAAAAGTTCTTTTAGAAAACTGAAATTGTCAACCTGTAAGAACAAGAAGAAAATACTGTTTTTATAAATTTTTTTTGAAAAAATCATTGTTTTAGAATATTTCAGTTGCTCAGACAAGCGTTTGATTCCTTGCTTTTGAGAAAAAAATTACTTTGCAGTCCAAGTTATTCAATGCATTTTAGATTTAGAAAATTATCCTTTTGTTTTCTTGTATGTGTGACTATTTTCAATGTTGCATAAATTCTTTATAATTAAATCAGAAAAAAACAATTTAACCATTGAAATGATTATTTGTTAAAATGTGATTTGGTTAAAGTTACTGTAACAATTTTAGAAAGTTTTCTATATATTTTTGTTTCTAAGTATTGTCTTCTACAATCATACATGACCAGGGGACCAACCCTTGGATCCGGATGACTTTGAGGCATGGATCGTGGCATCTGAGTCTTGCACCTTTCACCCCATGGGAGCAAAGTATGTTCGAGATGTTCTTCCAGGTATGCATTTTTAAACAGGTTATATTCAACTTTTTGTTAACCATCGTTTAAGACTCTACAATCTCATTGTTTAAAAAGATTTAAAATACTTTTTTTTCTTCTTTAACAGACTTAATCTATTTAGTTTCTTTTTAAATTTTTTTATGTAGTAGACTTACCCTCTTTTGTTTGTTTCTTTTTTTTTTTTTTTTTAAGCAGACTTAAACTCTTAGTTTTTTTCCCTGTAACATACTTAAACTCTTACTTTTCTACCTTTCTAGGCGAGATTCTGGAAATCAACAAAGACGGCATGTTTTCCCGATGCATCGTACCAAGGCCCAACTCTGCCCCTCCTGCATTCTGCATATTTGAGTACGTTTACTTTGCAAGACCAGATACTGTCTTCGAAGGTGAGGATTACTTTATCATTCCACAAGTGAATAAACCCATCCTCTATTCTATCGTGGATTCTACACTCTGAGTCTGAGCAAAATATAATGAAACAATTTCTCTTATAACATTGTATGATGTTGAGTTGGTTTAACGTCCAGCGTTAGCACTATTATAGGCTATATTGTGGATGGGCCCCGTTAGTACGGTTACTGATTTTATCATTTATAACTCTGTAAGATCTGATCTTGTAATGGTTGTAAGGATCAACTGTGATTTCCTAATTAACAAGTTTGAGTTCTTATCATTAATACAGCGGAATTCATTTGAGATAAACCCTGTTTAAGATAAACTAAGGCTTTATTTAAATTATTTCCGAGCACCATTTATCTAAGAGAATTTTGGATTCTAAAATGCGTTCCATTGATTCAGATTATTTAAAATTGACAATGTTTTCTATAGCTCTTACGATTCCTTCTATAAAAAGTGATTTGCTTGTGGGAAAATCCTTGGTTAATTTTACTTTGGGATATAAAACGTTATTGGATAATAAATTGGATGCAAGAATATGTTCAATTGATTTAGAATATAATATTGACAATATTTCCTTTAAATCTTCCTATCCCTTCTACAAAAAAACGACTTTCTTAATGGTAAAAATCCTAGTAACTGTTGCTTTGGACTGTAAAGCTTTGTTGCTAAGAATATTTGGATGCAAAGGCCATTCCATTGATCTTTAATTATAAGACCGAGACCATTATAAAAATGTACTTATTATTATTATTATTATTATTATTATTATTATTATTATTATTATTATTATTATTATTATTATT
>RQTK01001742.1:14315-43464 GCA_003991915.1 Elysia chlorotica
TGATTTTGTCGCTCTGACGTTTGGAGGGAAGGTGCGACCATCACTCTGTTTCTACCAGCTCGCCCTTTTTTCCGCGCAGTTTTATGTCGCCGATTTGTAGGGAAGGTGCGACCTCCACTGTGTTTCCACCCTTAAGCTGAGATAGATAAATTAATGCCCAACATTAACCATTAGGTGTTATCACGTACAAACTAAGGTCTGACAAACTAAAGACTTCTGTCTCAGACAGGAAAGAATAACTAAAGAACAAAAATGTGAACTTCAAACGAATGATAGGAAATAATTGAAGAACTGAGGAAAAAATATGTGAACGTTATAAGAATGGGAGAAAATAAGTGGAGAGCTGAGGAACTAAAATGTGAACCCCTCGAGATCGGGAAAAAATAACTGAAGTACTGAAGAACTAAAATGTGAACTTTATGAGAATGAAGAACTGGGGAACTAAAATGTGAAGGATTTAAGAACAATAGAATATAAGTGAAGAAATGAGGAAAAAACAATGTGAACTTTATAAGAACTGGAGAAAATAAGTGAAGAACTGAAGAACTAACATAGTATTGGTGAAGGTCGAGAGTCCTGGGAAACTCTTGGAAGGTGTGAAAACGCGACAACAATAGCAGAAACAGTTATAAGATTAAGAAAAATACCAAAAAAGTTACTCTCAGCATGGAGAACTAATGTAAGCTATTCCTATAATTTTCTCTTCCCCATTCCCTCACCAGCTTGATATTCCCTACCTCGAAGTTCTCTGCAAGAACCGTTACGTGGGCCGAACGTTTATACAGCCGAGCTCTCGCCTGCGCAAGTTGGGCGTCATAAAAAAGTTTGGGCCTCTGGTCGACAACTTCAAGGGCAAGCGGATTGTTCTGGTGGACGACTCCATCGTCCGGGGCAACACGATGTCCGCCATAGTCAGCCTCCTCAAGAGATGCGGAGCTAAGGAGGTGAGAGAAGATTATAATATGAAAACCACCAATTTTATAGCAGTGATGGTAATTTTCCATAAATATATAGATTTTCAGAGGGCAAAAATAAGTTGGGCGGGTAGAGTTCAGTTATGCTTTGTGATTCATGATGAAATTCCACTTTATCTCAAAAAGTCGAGTAAAAAGGATCTATTTGGTATCACTGATAGTTACCCATTTGTATTGAAAGAAAAAAAAAATACAGGGACTTTCTGATGGGAATCAATCATGGAAAGTCTATACCATAATTTATTAACATACCGAAATTTGTTAAGTTATTATTATTAGGTGAGATAAGTGTGACTGATCAGTTTTGGGTTCTGAAGGTTAATTGAAAAAATGGTCTATGTAGACTGAGGGACTCCAACTAGATTTGAACATTGGTTCAGAGCCGAGCGGACTTGATGATCTGAAAAGGAAAAGAAGTACTTGAAGCTCTAGCAGAGCTTGTGCTTTTGTTGTGTTTTGTATGCCAATTTATCTTTTTTTTTTTTCACTGGATGTTTTGCTCCTTGATGATCTGCTTTTTTTCTTGATCTTTCTTGAGAAACTAAGTTGATTTTTTGTAAACATTAATTCATTTGAAGGCTAGATTTTATTTTTATATTTGGTCTTAGTGAGGATAGTCATTGTTTTACTTTGTTATTTATAAATATCTCTCTGAACTTGTAAGAAAATTCTATAATCTGAGTATTCTGAGCATCAATTTTGTTTTCTTCTTCTTCTTCTTCTTCTATTATTATTATTATCATTATTATTATTATCATATCATTATCATTATAATCATTATAATTTTTTTTTCTTTCATCACAGGTTCATATCCGCGTCGCGTCTCCGCCAGTCAAGTACCCATGCTACATGGGCATCAACATTCCGACCAGGGAGGAGTTGATTGCAAACAGACTCACCGAGGAAGAAATTGCCAAGGAATTTGGTGAGCACTACTGAAAACAATGTAAAGAAGTTGTGCGGTAAAATAATGTCTTGAGTCTTTTGAAATTTGCAGTTGAGTTAAGTACTTTAGTACTGTATAGGCTATATAGTGGATGGGTCTTAAGACTAACGTGCGACAATTTTAGATGCTCCAACACAGAAACAGTTTCATTTTTACGACATATCGGTGGGAAAAAATAATGTCTTGAGTCTTTTGAAATTTGCAGTGGATTAAGTACTTTAGTACTGTTTAGGCTATATTGTGGATGGGTCTTAAGACTGACGTGCGACAATTTTAGATGCTCCAACACAGAAACAGTTTCATTTTTACGGCACATCAGCACGTTACGGACATATTGAGAGACAGTGCAGGGATACTACAACTCATGTCTCACCCTGTCACATTATACTAACGTCCATTCACCAAATTTGGGAAAAAATAGACTTATACTTTTTTAGCCGATCGTGGCTTTTGAACAAAGGATCTCCAGATTGTGTAATTTTATGAGAATCTAACTATGAATTTTTGTTTCTTTATGAAAGTCCTATTTCAAATTATCGGCAGTTAACTCACAGTGATGCCAAATTTTCGCAAATGCGTGGATCTTTAATAAAGGAAAAAAAAGTTGGCTGGTCAGTATTGGGTAAGATCTGTGAATGGGTTATGTGTAACGAAATAATATTATACTATCCTGCTATACGCAAAAACGTGTTATCATCCAATTGGCATCACTGAGCTCAAATGCGCTGAATTGAAGATTGAGACGTACAAGATTAAAAAAAAAAATCAGCTCGTGCATTCTTAGGTGTATAGAAATGTTTGAAAGAGCTATGAGGCTTAAACGATTCTATCAAAGGTAAAAAAAAGCTTTTTTTAAATGTTGGAATAATTTTTGTAAATTATTTTTTTTTGGAAAATCCTATTCTGATTTTACATTTTAGAAAATCTTCCTCCGATTAATTCCCACCAGGTGCCGACAGTGTGAAATACCTCTCTCTGGATGGTTTGAAGAAGGCGGTTTCCGAGGGGCTCGATGAGGGCAAGCAGGAGCAAGGGCACTGCACTGCCTGTCTAGGGGGAGGCTACCCAGTCGAGAAAATTGAGTGGTAGGCTGGCGGAGTGCATGCTCTTGCGCCGCTGTTCCCACAAGTTCTGAGATCTAGGGGTAATCAAGAAAGACTTTGCTGTAGAAGGCCAAACAGACCATCTGCCAGACATGGTATTTTAATTAGAGTTGAGCCAGGAAATGTATAGCTATAGCGAAAAGATAGAACATTAAGAGACCAGTTTTTTTCCTGTTGTTTTCATCGAAAAGGTAAAGCTCTTAAACGTTTTGATAAATGATTCTCAAAAAGGTTAATATTGTTTATAATGCTGAAAGTTATAAGTCCTTTGCCCATGGTTCTTGCAATAAATTTTAGAAAACTAAGTACAATGGACATGCAGTACAATCTTGTTTACAATGTTTGTTAGAAAATAATGTTGGTTGGAAATAAAGATCTGATTCTTTATGTAATTGCAAAAATCATCCGTTGCTATGTATTATGTGGTGAACCTCAAAGATCCCTAATCTTGTACCAAGTAAGAACAGAATTCATGTTTAGTGGCTTTGGGTTCTGTGATCTTTCAATTTTCCGCAAGGAAAATACTTATAGAAAACAGCAGAGTCTGAGAGTGAGAATATTAAAAGATAAGGAAAAATAAATCAATGGAAAATCAGCAGCATCCAGTGGTAGTCTCACTGAAAAGGAAATGTAACGCTCCTTTACATTGTTTAGCACTATTTTTTATTTCTTTACGAGTTCCAAGAGCATAAATATTTTGTTTATGTAGTATGTATATCTGTTGTGATATAATGAAACACAACAAAACTTTTTGTTTCTTTGTTTTAAAAACTGGATGCACTTTTTAATTTTTAATTTGCAAGGTTATGCAATTTGTAACATTTTTTCTTGTTTTGTAAATAATTTGTTAGTAATTCATCTTTTTTAGAAAAAATCAAAACATGAACAACCCAAAAACAACCTTATTTGGGAGTAAGCACTAGTGGAGCATTTCATATTGTATTACTTTGTATAGAAAGTTAAGAATACTTAATAGTTGTTATGAAATAATGACATTTTGTGGGATGCATGTATTTGCTAAGTGTTTCATTTTTGAACATATTACAGCTTCAAAGTGGAAATGTGAATTTATGTCGTAGTGTCTTCCATCACTATCCAATATGAACTTATATAAATGTGAAACAAGTCCCATAAAAATGTTACATCTATGTTTTCTTGCAGAAGTTTGTTTTAAGTATTGTTACCCATGGAATTGTGTGATTCCTCAAATATCAATTTTTATCTGTTTAAAAAGTTGCATACCATCAACTTAAGCGTAGCAGTCACGATTTTACTTAGCCTAGTTAAGTTGAAAAATAATCATGACAGTTTCATATGGGCCCATAACAAGAACAAGCCATAAAGGATAAATTCATTTCCTATAAGCAGCTCTTCATACTTAAAGCATAGCCTAAATATGGTAATCAAGTACATTAAGTCAGTACACTTTGTTTCACTTTTATAGTCTTTGTTATCGACTTTTTGACTGAATCATCTGTATCTATCTTGTATTCACTAAATACAATCCTAACATGCACATATACATATGATAATAATATGTTGTTTTAGTACCATTTTATAGAAAAATATGGTTTGGAGATGTTTCCGAAATTTTTCAATAGCTCCACATGTTGCTGCCTGTAAATGAAGCATTTTTCTATGTGTTACAGTTATCATTATTTAGAATATTTTTCGCATTTGCTAACAATGATCAAGGGCATTACAGATAATGATCTTAATTGGTGATCTGATTTTCATTGAACTTTTCTTCATCTGATGGACTGGTTGGGTCGGAGTCAGTATAATGTGACTAGCTGAGACAGAAGTCCAGGTCTCTCCGCATTGTCTGGTGTGAGGCAGCACATAAAATTGTCAGACATCAATCTTGGG
This sequence comes from Elysia chlorotica, assembly GCA_003991915.1. Classification (NCBI taxonomy): domain Eukaryota; kingdom Metazoa; phylum Mollusca; class Gastropoda; family Plakobranchidae; genus Elysia; species Elysia chlorotica. The sequence continues at coordinate 19,208 of RQTK01001742.1, forward strand.
GTCCGTCCACAATAGCCTATGCATTGCTGACGTTGGACATTTCTTAAACGAACTCAACTCTTCATCTGACCAAAACGTAATTTTTGCAAGCTTCATCAGTGGGATCCCCTGTAAATAGTTTGATGGTAATGATTCATCCTGTCTTTCCACTTCGCTGTGCCACTTTCAGTGTTAAAAAAGGAGCTCCATTATCTCTTTTGAGGGGGGTGTGGTAACCTTGGGGTAAAACATCGGTTTCCAACGCAGGAGGTTCATGGTTCGAGCCCTGGCGATTTCGCCTCCTACTAGTTGGGTTGGTGTCGGTTTAATGTGAACGGCTGAAACAGGAGTCATGGTATCCCCGTCCTGTCTCGTGTGGGGCAGCACATACAATTGTCAGACGTCAGTCTTGGGGCCCGTTCACAATATAGTCTATACAGTGCTGACGTTGAACGTTAAGCAAGCTCAACTCAACTGATCTCTCTTGAGATTAATCCTTTTAGTGAAATTTTGCAAAGCAGAGCTTAGAGAAGTGGTTGCTGTTAATGCTTATGTGCAAATATATGAAACTGAGTACATTAATTAAAAATGCGTTCATGCCATAGCAGAAAGAGCAAGGACTGAGATGTTTTGTTACGTTGATACAAATAACCAAAACTTAGTTGAAATTTGCATGCATTTTGCCAAAAAATTACTTTTTTAAGGGAAACACGATTTTGTATTTCTTAAGTTTCTTAGGGAATTTCATAAGAGGCAATGTTAAGCAGTTCTTGCACTGATAAAAAGTTTATGATAAATTTCACCTTTTGTTAATTAGTATGCACTACCCACATTCTAGCGAGTTTACCCTAAAGCAACTACATTTTGTCATGCATTGTCAAATTCTTGTTGTGCACCAATAAAAACTTGTTGGCATTCATAGATTTTCACCTGACAAAGCTTTTATTCTCTTCACACAAGTAAATATTGTGCTTTATGAAATTATCTGCGATGCATGTATAACAATGACAATGAAATCTTATGAATTCTATCTTGTGCAGGGATCTCACTAAGCGAGATTTAAATATGAAAAGTACAGTTATACTTTTTGGGCGGCCACTTAAAACAGACTTGATGCCGTAGCACGGGTGCGGAGATAAAAGTGACCAGTACCATTTGGGACGAGTTGAAAAGTTTGGTGGAGGGGAGTTGCTGCGGCACTATGTTTTACAATGGACTAAGAGGCTGTAAATAAAAGTAATCCTTTATGAACAACGGTTTATACAATTTTGGAGGGGGATGAACTGGATTTGTGAAAATAATATAAATAGTGTACTTAGGAACTTAATTGGTGTAAAAAAAAAATCTTGCCATTTCAAAATAAGCTTAAAACTTTTGGTAATGTAATATTTCCTACCCTTGTGTCAGTATTGAAATATTCTTTGAGCTATTCTGCACAGCAGCTAGTTTCATTTCGTCAGAAAAAAAAACCCCAACAAATTTTAACTCTATTGTATCAAAAAGTCATGCTCAATGATGACAGTAGCTACCGTATGTAGTTTTTTTTGTATTAGTTTTTCTTACTAACTTGGTTTGTGGATTGTTGGAGAAAAAAAAATGCATCATTTTAAAGTAAGCTTAACATTTTCTAGTATTTTCTCCCTCTTTGTCAGTATTGAAATATTCTTCTTAGACTAAGTTATAGCAAGTCTGCACAGTAAATAGTTTCATATAATCAGAAAAATAATACATGTATTTCAACTCTCTATACTGTGTACCAAAGTCTTGCTCAATGAGGACAGTTTTATTAACTGTCCTGGTCTGAGGTGCCATAAGGAAAGCAATCTCACTCTCAAATGCTTGCAAGTTTGTGAAGTGTATAAACCATGCAGAAACATTTGTTTCAGATATGTTACACTTTGGCTTTCCTACATGAATGAAGTCTTTATATTTTTTTTGCTGGTAATTCTATAGTATAAACTGAAACACAGGCAATTCCTTGAGAAAATTGTTCATGCATTGTTTTTTTAAGATAGTGTCACCATATATTCATGAGAACTACTAAGAGGGTTTAACTTAAGATTTGCTCTCTCTGTTCAGAGAAATTTTCATGATTTATATTAGCACTTTTTATTTTGAAAAGTTATGACGATCCAGATGCAAAATTATATATTTTTTTACATCAAACAAATGTTTTTGGTTTTGTTGGGCACCCTTTGTTTAAGAATTAAAGGCTTAGTATATAAAATACTTTGAATATGTTTTGTAAAGAATGCATGTATTTTTTTACCATTTTCTCTGTGTCGTAATATCGTAAATATGCATTTGTTGAAGCAGAACTCTAAAGCTAAAAATAATGACTACAGATCAATATAGTTTCAGATCCAAATGAAACTCAAAACATTGTCTCATCTTGCCTTATTAGTAAATGTTGTAGCACTAGTTGTTAGTACTATATCCACTGTAAGAAATATATCAATAATTGTCCCATAAAAACATTAACCTTGTCTGAGTCAATCTCTACTGGTAATTGAAAATATTGAGTCTTGTGCTTTTTTCTATTTATAAGACTTTAATATGAATCTGTGAAATGGGGTCCCAGGAAAAAAAAGGCATTCGACTTACGAAGATTGAATTATCAAATGTCTACTATACTTTCTCATTTCAGGATCATACACATAACACTATTAACCTTTCTATTATTAATTCATACCCCTAATAAAGTGATTTTCTCTTTAATATACACAAAATTGTGCCATCCAAAGTTACTTTTTATATGTACTACTGACATGCTCATCAGTTTTTGATCCTTTGATCTCAAATCCTCATAACAAACAGGTTCAACTAGCAGCTCTGATATTATTTTTTGAATTGCGTCATGCCTTTGCAAAGTATGATATTATTTTTTGTATTGCGTCATGCCTTTGCAAAGTCAATCTTCCTATTATTTTATGAGAATTCTTCAAGAACATTCTTTGTAAAGTTTAAATTTAATTTGTCAGTTTATATGCTATATTACATTTGCCATCACAGTTTTTGATTGTACATGAGTGTAAAGTGAATAAAGTCCCTTACTGAAACCAAAAATTGTTACTTTTTTCTTGTTTTTTTTTTCTCCATGGCACATAGATGTTTTTTGTTAAATATATAAATGATATTTGTGCTTTACGCTAGAGAGTATGACATTACAATAACTACTTTCAAAATTTAAAGATGTTGATAATCAGCAGCACTATTAAGCATTGATCTAACATTATTAAGGTTTATATGGTTATGTTTATAAACTTTTATAGGACTATGAGTTGCTTTTGATACTTGTATTTAGTTTTAAAGCTAATTTCAAATGGGTAAATATAACTTGGCAAAAGAAATGAATTATTTAAGTGAAGGAAAGTAAAAGAAAAACTTTTCTTATGTTTTAACCTGACTTACATGGTTAGGTGTGGAATTGGATAAAACATGCCAGTTTAACCTTAACTTAAAACACATTATTGGTAATACATGCCAGTTTAACCTTAACTTATAACACATTATTGGTAATACATGTCAGTTTAGCCGTAACTTTTTCAAGACGTTGCAGTCGATCAGCACAACATTTGTTGACATGGCATTAGCCATTCTAGCGTAAACTAAGACGCTGAGCGAGACTGTCTAGGTTCAAACTTAAATGGGAAAGAATCTTGTAATATGTTACCACGAGTCTTCGCCGACGGAATGCGAAAACTTGTACAACACTGGCGCCTCTGTATTGAACACAATGGTGACTATGTTGAAAAATGATAGTTCATCAGATAGGTGAGACTCTAAGCTTTCACTTGATGTGTAACTTGCTTCTGTAGTCCTTCAAATAAAAAAGTTATTAAAAAACGGCCCTTATTTATCAGCCTGCCCTCGTATAACTATCATTCTTTCTTTTAGTTACCTTGTCTGGTGTGACTCACGCTATACATAAGCACATCCTGAGGGAAAAAAAAGAGGGCTAGCGCCAACGTCTTGATTAAGTTAAACTTAAAACCGATTATATCGATTTGTGTTGTTGTGAGGTCTGAATTACCATGCAGATTGTTCCCTTGATGACAAAGAAAGATTTGAAGGGTCTTGTAATACAGTTGAATTTGCTTAAGGCAAACCCTTTTTATGATAAACTATGAATAAATATAAACTATTTCGAAGGTATCAGCGCCTTTTATTTTCACGTTACAGTCACTGTTTAATAATGTGAACTTGGGATAAATAAACTTGCAGGCTATCCCCAAGGTTTACAATATAGACGATATAGTGTGGTGTTGGACGTTAAACCAACTCAACAACAACAACAGCCTCTAAATACTACAGAGATTGAAAGATTTGCACGACTCTTGGGTAAAGCTGTATTATTTATTGAAGGTACCAATAAAAAGAGATACATTGGTTATTGAATCAAATTATCAATAGAGATAACAGTAAATATGTATCATTTTAAAAGTTGTGGATGAATCAATATAAGGATAATTAGAACATTTGTTCTATACACAAAAAATAGTTTCATCATTATACTTGAAAATAAAAGGAATGCTTTAAAGGAACTAGAAACACATATATTCAGATGTAACTGTAAAATATCAAGAAGGTAAAAAATGTCCCCCAGGAAGTAGTATAACAAATCTGACCATTAAATACAGCATTTGATACAGTGTTTAATAATACCATTTATATTGATACACAATTTTCATTTATGATATGTATACACTACAAATATATATGAACAAACTACAACACATATCACACATGATATGGCAAGTTGTGAGACTAGGTAGTGAAAAATCTTGTTTGAGATCTATACCCCATCTTATATCATAGGCATACTATTTAGTTTATAAATTAGACTTTTTGGAGCAAAACATATTTTGGGACAATGTGCTAACATTATCTGTAGCAGCATCATCAACCCTTAAATATTTTTGGCTAAAAAAATCTGTTCTTGCCGATTCTGCAAGGTAGAATGTATTTGTGTTCCCCAAGTCTAGCTTTGTAAATTCTGTCTTATGTATTACACAAATATTCATTCTATGTGTCATATCAGCTAGCATGGGTATGTAGCGTGGGTGTATGGAGATAACCTCTAGTTATTTTTTCCTCTTCATAAGGAATTTCAAAGCCAAAAGTTACTTTTTAACTCAAGAAAAAATTAAATTGAATCAAAGAAGACCATACACCTGCCACAATATAAAAAATGTTCCATCTACACTTTTTTAGCTTTTGGGGAAAAAACGTAATACCCAATCAAAAGTTTGAACTAAAATAGATTTATGACTAAGCCATCAGTCCTAATGTATTTTTTTTTATTTAAAATTTTTTTTTATAACCATGCTCCAAATCTCTACAGTTTTTTTTTTTGATTCTTCTATACAGATAGAGACTTACCATGCTGTTATTTCTAATCTTACCAAAGTTGCAGATAGAATCTTTTTAATGTCACTTCACAATATACATAAAGTAATTTCAATAAAACATCAGAAATGTCAAACCCCACTTCCCGTCATAATAAAAATAGAACCTTATGTAGTTGGTAGAGGCCAGCTGCAACATGCATTAATATTGGATAAAACATTAAAAGTATGGTACACATAAATGCTAACGGAAGCACCATCAAATCAGCTTGTAACTAACTTACATATAAAGCTGATTTTTATATATCCTTATTTAAGATGTATACTTAAAAAAACGAAAGAATGCCAAGAGAACTACTACGCCCTGTAGACACACTCTCCTGCTATGAATGTGGCCTTCACATGCAACGCATAAAATGCTAACGGAAGCACCATCAATTCAGCTTGTAACTGAAGACACACTCGTCTGTCTGATTTTTATATATCCTTATTTAAGATGTATACTTCAAAAAACGAAAGAAAATGCCAAGAGAACTACTACGCCCTGTAGACACACTCTCCCGCTATGAATGTGGCCTTTACATTCAACTCGTCATCCAGCATGATGAAGTCGGCGTCAGAGTGGAAGTCGAGCGTCCCTTTCTTGTCAGCGATGCCCAACATCTGGGCTGGGTGGAGCGAGGCGGCCTGCAGGGCGAGTTCTGGGCCACAACCTAGAGTGGACGCAGGTCAGTACAGTAGGGAGTTGAGTTGAGTTGATTTAACGTCCAACATCAGCACTATATAGGCTATATTATGGACGGGCCCCAAGACTGACGTCTGACAATTTTATGTGCTGCCACACACGAGTTGATTTAACGTCCAACATCAGCACTATATAGGCTATATTATGGACGGGCCCCAAGACTGACGTCTGACAATTTTATGTGCTGCCACACACGAGTTGATTTAACGTCCAACATCAGAACTATATAGGCTATATTATGAACGGGCCCCAAGACTGACGTCTGACAATTTTATGTGCTGCCACACGCGAGAAAGGGCGGGGATACCATGACTTCTGTCTCAGCCGGTCACATTAAACTGACACAGTAGGGAGTAGTTGAGAAGGGCAAACTGGCTCGAGTGGTTGTTATTTTGGTCTCCCAATCATCAGGAGATCCCCGGGTCAAAACCCAAATTGGTAAAAAATTTAATAGTCTAATTTTGTCCCCTACCCGTTGGGTCATTTTCAGTACAATGGGGCTGGCTGACACAGTGTACCAGATCTCCCCTCAGTGTGTCATATGTTGCAGCACATAAAATTGTCAGACGTTAGTCTTGGGTCCCATCCATTATGAAGCCAATAACATTTATTTACTTATATTTATTTGAAGCAAATTCAAAATACAATGGAAGATAAAAATTGTTTTTTTGCGAAGAAAAACACATTTTGGTTAAAAATGTAATGTGTATAAACACAACAATGATGATTCCCCTTATTGAAAGATATTTCTTGTTACCCCCGATACCTTTTCCATTAAAATTTGTAGCCCAAATTTCTAATCTAACTACAAAATTGTTTTCTGAGTCACCTTCACTAAAAAAAGAGAATAACATTGTAATCAGTTCACATGAGGAATTTAGAACTCTCATAAAAATAGATTATGGTATCTTTAAACATACCTGTTTCTTTGGCAAAAAGACGAACACAGTCGTCCAGTGAAGCCAAACTGTGGAGAAATTGAAAGATGAAAATGTGAAATATGTCGCTCTTATAGGTTTTAAAAATCATTTTTTTGTTAATATCTTTGAATAGCTTGATAGATAGCAATATGGAAAGCTACACAATTTAAAATGTACATTCCTAAGAAAATAATTCATCGAATTTATTCAATGCTTTATAACTCTAAGGTCTGTTTACAGAAAAACTTCACTGAAACATTTTTTACATATTAGGAGAAAAAGAAAGAAGCGTCCGTTCCTTTTTTCATGTGTGGATTTCTTTACAAATTTCAAATTTAAAAACTTGTAGGACTTTCTTTTGTTTCAAAACATAAGATTAAGACAGCAAGAGAGACAGGTGTCAGATAGACAGTAAATAAATGAGGGGAGGGAGGGGTGGCTGTCAAGAATTGGAAATAGAGAGAGGAAAATTAAAAGAGACAGGTGGGAGGGAAAGAAAGATAGAGAGAGAGAAGAAAGAGAGAGAGAGAGAGAGAGAGAGAGAGAGAGAGAGAGAGAGAGAGAGAGAGAGAGAGAGAAAGAGAGAGAGAGAGAAAGAGAGAGAGAGAGAGAGAGAGAGAGAGAGAGAGAGAGGGAGAGGGGAGAGGACAGAGAGAGAGAGAGAGAGAGAGAGAGAGAGAGAGAAAGAAGGAGAGAGAGAGAGAGAGAGAGAGAGAGAGAGAGAGAGAGAGAGAGAGAGAGAAAGAGAGAAAGGGAGATAAGGTCAGTGAATGAAAACAAAAAGGATTAGAGAACAGATCTATACTATGTCAACTTACCTCCCTGCCAGCGTGTTTGTATCTTTTAAATAAGAGTGCTTGCCCTTGACAACTATGGTCTGCTCTCCAAAAGGGTACGTTCCATCAGGGAGGAAAGTCGCTTGTATGGCGTCTGTCACCAAAACAATGCCTATATAAAGAAGGAGAAGAAAAAAGAAATGCAATGCATACAAAAGGATTTAATTTGTACATTACTAGAGGAATTGTTAGCTAGTAGCTTGGCACATCATTAAAATAGTTGAGACTAAGAAATAAAAATTAAAATATAAAAACAACACAAGAATCAGTTATAAATTACATGTAAGCACTGCTGAAACATTTCTATTAGAAAACTGTAATGCGCCTACATAAAAGTGACACTAAGAAAGTGTGTTTATTCCTAACTATATAATATGGAAAATCAGTTTGAAGACCATTTTTCCAATATACCACTCATCTCTATAGCCCACGTGTATGCATTTTTACAATGACATCTTTTCATTGCATTCCACATCGTCCATTTTGATACAATCAATATCAAACCTTTGATCTTTTATGAAATTCTGAAAATATCCCCCAAAACAGTATGCTTGCCATGGAAGGATGGTAACAGACTAAAAAGTAATTGAGTTTTAACTTAAGTTTATTGCTTAACGTCCAACGACAGCACTATATGGGCTATATTTGCTGCCACACAGAGACAGGGCGGGAGAACATGACTCCTGTCTCATCTGGTCACATTATACAAACACCGACCCAACCAGTAGGGGACAAAAACGGACAAACACAAGTTTTGAACAAGGGACCTCCCAACTAGGAAACCAATGCTACCACTTGCGACAGTTTGAATTTCCCTCTCCAATGAGTAATATTAAGAATTTAAAAAAAAAATGTTGACCTTCAGGATGGACTCTGTGGGCAATGCGTAGAGCTGCCGGGTGTGTGTGGATTCCATCACTGATGAGTCCGTAGAAAACCTTCCTGTTCTGGGGCAGCTGGTCACTGGTCAACAAACCCACCAGGTGAGGGTCTCGGTGGTGGAACTGAAGTGAAAAAATCAAAACTTATTTTAAAGTTTTAACAGCACATCATTTTAAGCATATGCCTTGTGCGCACTATTTTGGGAATTTCCAAAAGTTTATAATAGATAAAAGCTTTGATACATTATTATTTCGTACTGGAAGGTGCGCAGATCAATACAAAATGGTGCTAGCACAAGAGCATTTCAATGCGTACATTATGTGTGCAGCAAGATGGGAAAAGGTTAATAAAACACAAGATGCAAACTTTGATTATTTTATGTGGTGGTAGGTGTACGTAGGTTGGTTGTTGTTGTTTTTTTAATATGTAAAGTTGGTAACTTGGTCATATCCTGGATGGGTCACAAGACTTATTTCTGACTTTTTTTTGTGCTGCCAGAGAGAGAGAGTGTGAGGGATACTATGTACTATGACTCCTGTCTCATCCGCTCACATTACACTGACACCTACCCAACCAGTAGGGGATGAAACATGACAAATAAGGTGCCAGATCAAGGAATCAAACCACAAACCCAACATTCTAGTATTTCTGTTACTTGAGCTCTTTTTCCAGGTTTGCAGCAGTGTACACAAAAAAAAAAAACTCACTGGTAGCATAGCATTGAAGAGATGGGTGATGAATCTTGCCCCCGATCTGACGGCCTCCTCTCCTTGTATCAAGTTTGCATTCGAGTGACCTAGATAAAGAACAAGACAATCACATCAGGTTTCGGAGTTGGAATGATATTTTCTGAGACAAAGCAAAATAAAACAGTATATATACAGTTATGCAATGAGTTATTACAAATATTGATGTTGAGTCATTTTGATATAATGGTGTCATGTTAGAGTTAAGCTAATTCTGAAAATGTAATACGAAGTTTTTCAAATATATGTTAATATTCGTTGTGCGCTATGATTGTTTTAAGTTAAGGAATTTATGTCAGCTAACAAATTTTCTTTTGACTTTCGAAGCATAATATTATACTTTTGATAGCTCAAGTTTGACTTGAGCCTAATAATACTAGACAACCACAACACAAAAAAAAAGAATGAATAAAATGATGACAATTCAAACACAAGCTATAAGAAATTAATGACTTAAAAAAAAAAATCAGTTTAATAAAGAAATGGCAGTTTGAACCGACTCCTGAAATTTACAAAGCATGACTTTCGAATTCTTACCCCCTAATTTCTTTTACGAGGTTTGCAGTGGTGTTAGTGAAATTTATTTATAATATAACAAGACATAACCCTGGCCTAATTTACTTGCTCTAAATATCATAAAGGTGGAACTGAAAATAAGAAATCTGAACTTCCTTTATATCAGAAGGCACAATCTTGGACTAGTTTTATCATGTGCTATGGATATCCTGAAAAAAATTCTATATTAAAATGCGGGACCACTAGCTGAGGTTCAAACCTCAGACATATAGCCTGAAATCCAGAGCACTAATGACTAAGCTATCTAAAATTGAGGCACACTAATTCGAGAAAAAAACAACAACTTATGTTTGGAACAAGAGGAGTTCTATTTTATGTTGCAATACAATAATTACACTTCTATTCAAATATCAAAATATAATAATCTGCATATATAATTATGATTGTGGATTTTTAACCCAGTAAATAATATTGCAACACTATAAACTAATGCATGTTTCAGGATTGTTTTTTTCCTTACATACAAATCTAAAGTGAATAGAGCACAACCTAATAGTAACAGTAGTGATTATGTCCTATATAATATTATACATTAGTATGACTACGATCATTATAAGAATAAATGGCAGGAACACAAAAAAACAGACTGACTGGTAGCATAGCGTTGAAGAGATGGGTGATGAATCTTGCCCCTGATCTGACGGCCTCCTCTCCTTGTATCAAGTTTGCATTCGAGTGACCTAGATAAAGAACAAGACAATCACATCAGGTTTCCATTTTGGAATAATATTTTATGAGACAATCTATCTTCCTTTGGAAACAGAATAAAATATGCAAATATATGCTGGCCTAAAAAAAGTAGGCTTAGGGTCATGGTGAGTCATTTTTAAATATTGGTGTCATGTTAGAGTTAAGCTTATTCTGAAAATGTAATACGAAGTTCATCAAATATATCTTAATATTCGTTGTGAGCTATTGATCGTTTTAAGTTAAGGAAGTTAATGTAAGCTGACAACTTTTCTTTCCATTTTCAAGGCATAATATTTTACCTTTGATAGCTCACTGAGACTTGAGACTAATAATGCTAGACAATCACACACAAAAAACAAAAAAAAAAGAATGAATAAAATGATGACAACTTAAACAGAAGCTCTAGGAAATTAATGAATTTTAAAAGTCATTTTTAATAAGGAAGTGGTAGTTTGAACAGATTCCTGGAATTTACAAAGTATGACTTTCTCATTCTTCACTTGAAAAAAAAACCCAACTTTGTTGATAACACCATCACTATCATTTCAATGTAAAGCAATCTTAGAAACACTGTAGAACTTTCAAATTAAAAAATCTACGCAAGAAACAAAATCGTCTTATTTGGACTCACTGGCAGACATTCACAGAATCACTTACCAACAGAAACAACGATTCCTCTCTTACAAAACTCTTGTATCACTTCTGGCGTTTTTTGCTTCTCTGGAGCAAGTGTTACCATGGCTACATTTGAGAGATCCCCGTACACTTCCAGAACATCTTTGAAGCCCTTGTCATAGTCTCTGATCAGCTGTGATGGGTGAGCGCCTCGTCTTTCTCTCTCAATGAAGGGACCCTCAACGTGCACTCCTAGTCACAGAAAAATACAGACTGCAATTAGTAAACAAGAAAAACCATTTTGACCTGCATTACTTTGAAATTCTGCCATTTTTCTTATGATTGGTCTTAATGATGTGTGTGCCTCTGTTGGTTTGTCTGCGGACTTAAATGTGTGAAAGATCCATATAATTATTCATAGAATTTTTATGTACATACCCAGATATAGTAGGCTGAAATCATTATTGGACAATAAAGAAAACAAATATTATTATTAGTAGTAGTAGTATATTTATCTGTTAAAGTCCAGTTGAACAAAAAGTGTAATCAAAAGCAAATAATAATGCATTAAACAATTGAAATAATAAACATTAGTTTGACAAAAATAATTGATGAAACAGGAGAACTTACAGTTGCTTATTAAGATTAGCATGTGATGTATTGAATTACCTAATATACCAGCTCCTTCTTTGCTGCCATTTCTTTTCTTGATTTTCGGCAATATCTGAGTGAAATAAAAGAGTGAATGATATATTATTACACATTTGTCATTTTTTCTTACAGGTCGCAGGGTGTCTGTGTAGCATGAAAAAAGACAGAGGCTGTGCATCAATGAAATAGGCGAAAAGTAATGGTCTGGAGTTTTAAAAAAAATTCCCCTTTTTTAAAATTTGTTTTAGATGAGTTTATTTGTAGGGGGCTTGTTTGATTGGCTTTCTTTTGTTTCATTTTTTATAAATTCAATAATCAGCACTCATATGGTTTTTTATATGAATCCAATAATGAAATCTGCATGCATAAAATGCTGCACATAGTAAACCACACAACTACCATGAATTAAGCTTTCGTTGAAAGTTTACCTAAAAATGCAACGCATTGCATACCTGATAATTTGACATTACAGGGCCAGAACTTTAATGTTGAATTAAGCAAAAGATATTGTATTTTAAGGTAGTAGGTCTAGATAGGAATCTACACATTGCTATACTTAATATATCATTCATTAGTTTGTGTAGCCTGTACAAATAGTAATTTTTGCAAGGCTATTCTTAGTCTAGCATAGGCACACAAGAATTGCCTTCTTTATAACATAAAAAAAGTTATTATTTGTATGCCAAATTGGGTTGGAAACAAGTCAAAATAACAGAAATGAACCATGAAGGTGCCAAATTAGGCAATAATGTGCTAGAAGCAATTGACAGATATGTATGCTCGATTAGTCTATCTCATTTAGGGAAAAATCCCATTAAGTGGATTGCACTGAATGTAATTATAGTTTCAATGATGGAACAGTACTTACATATACTACAATCTATATATCTTCCCTCGGATGATTTTGGAAATGCGAAAAGTCTTACATTAAATAAAAGCAGCTTGTTGTTGCCATGTGAAGCAACTAGTATTGAAAAAAGTTATACACCACTCTTGACACTTTTCAGGCAGGATTTGTTGCTGTTGTGATACCAACAAGTTTGAGCCCATGTGATAAACGAATATTGTCTAGCTCAAAGGGCCTTCACAAGACTGCAATAGCGATGATGAGGAGAAAACTTAAGTCTTCAGTTTTGTTTTAAATACTTTTACTACTTAAATGATTAAGTACACGAACACAGAAGGTCTCTTCCAACTTACTTGTTTGTATGCATGAGGAGCAGAAGTTATAACAGTTGGGCAGAAAGAAGTCACACCACGGGACAGAACCGCCTGTGAAACTTTCTTAATGCCTTCTTCCACCTGAGATTCAGTAGAAAAGTCGTATCCGTAGCCACCTGACAATTATAAAAAACAAACACACAAAAAAAAAAAACCAGTTGTTTTCTTACTTTTGGAAATCAAGTAAAGAATTAATCTAAAAAATAAATAAAAACAAACAAAACAAAAAAACAATTTTAAATACCAAATTGCTTACCCCATTCTGACTTTCAATGGGAATAATGCATATAGCGTCAAGATAGAACAGCTACTTAACCTTTCAATCTTTGTAAAGAAGACTTCTTTATGTTGCTTTTCATGACTTCAAGATGCTACATCTTGTGTCTTCATAAATACATTTTTCATATTTACTTTAAAATCATAGTGACTATCATAGAGTTAAATGGTACCCTAAGTAAAATGAAGGAAAAGGGCAAGGGAATATCTATTGTTCAATGGTTGGAAGACATGAGTTTTGTTTATTTAGCAGAAACCGTTCAAAATCTCCATTGTGATATGTTATAGAATATTTTTTTTTGTTGTTGCACACTTTTTAATGACTTAAATAGCCATACCATTAACCATTACTCACATGTCTACAGGCACTATTTCCTGGTGACAAACAATCTTGCTTTAAATCCTAAAGCCTAGCTAATGACTTCTATTTAAGTTACTCAACGCTTTGTAAAATTATCTTTCCCATACAAATGTACACCACAAAAAAATGTTCACTTTCAAGATTAAATTAGTAAAAATTTGTTCGAACAGATCATTAAAACAAAAAAGTTTTACTTTGTAAAAATTGAGTTTGTCCAAATTTTTCCTTACCATTAATCTGGACATCAATTAATCCTGGCGCAATGATCAAATTTCCACAGTCAATCCTTTGATCAGCGTTAACTCTTTCCACAAAGAAAAGAACTTCAGGATTCATAATTCTTCCATCTCTAACCCATAGATCCTCTCTGAAGATCTTCCCATCTCTCAGAATTCTGCAGTTTGTGTATTGGTAAAGATAACCGTAGCCTTTCGATGATGATGGTGCCATATTATCTGATGATTTGAAGATGAAAAGATTCCAAAATGTAAAAACAAACGATGTACCTTTAAAAACAATGACTCAATCTTTCTCATGATAACTAAGTAGTCCCTTTTTTCTGACTCGATCTAAACAGCGTTGTATTTTAAACTAGATTATTGGCAAAACATTGTACCATTGTAAAAGTGCAATCAAAATATAATAGAGATTTTCTTATAGCAAGGATAGCATACACGATTTGAATCTATAATTCAGGCCAATCTAAACTGTTATACACCTACAGTACAGGTAGGCTTGACAAGCTAAGATGTCACGGCTTTTCATTTAATAAAAAAAAAGGAGGAAGCAAAAATATATTAACTGATGGCAAGGGGTCTAAAAGTTCCCCTTTCAAAAAGAATCGGCTTACTTACAGACAATTACATTGTATTCAACCCGTTCGTATGAACGGGACCCCAGCTTGTAGGCCTATATATTGGGTGACTTTCATTCTAATTCTGAACAGCATACTTAGTAGGCCTACGCTGTCATACCTTATATCTAGGGCTTATACCCAATATTCGTCAAAAAAGCCCTTAAGGCTACAGTAAGAAAGCAAATTAAGTTTAAAAAATGCCAGTCAAAACTTGAGATCAACCTTTTTAGAGATATAGATCTAGATCTAATCTAGATCTAGGTTAGATTTTGAACACTGCTTGACGGTGCTGGATCCTGTGTACCTGTGCTATCATGTAGATGGAGTTTGTTTATGTTGGTTTTAATCATGTGATATCCAGTAATAGATGAGCTAAATTTGCCAAGATGGATCCGTTGAGACATTTTTTTCCCCGTTTGCTTACCTTCAAATGAGACATATAGAATTCTATGTCTATGTAATACCAATACTACATATTAACAATACTAATACTTTTTACACTTAATCTGTATACAAATCTCAATTGCTAGACATGATGAACAAGTTTAAAAAATATTGTGCCAATGTGCCATTACCTCCGACAATAAAGCCTGCAAAACAAAAGTGAAAGTAAAAATGGTGCCTTGTAACTTTTTACTAAAAGTAGGCCAAAGTTTTAGTCTAAAAAAAAACAACACCTGAAAACATAATGTTAGGATAGATTGTTTTGCACCAGTGGACTAATGGACTATGGAATCAATTACGCCTACCTCAGTGCCCGACTGCAACTATCATTCAGCGCTGTGAAAGTTAGATCTGCTACCTCATCGCTTTTCCCATCAGATCTCTCGATCTTTTGAAGCTGTAACAACAGGCCAACAATTTACCCATAATTTTAATTTTTAAGTGAAATCTTTATTCAAAACTGCCCAGGATGGCTTTTCGGATCAATTCAGCAATCTTCAGGTCAAAATCCAGGAGCATCTTGTCATTCCTCAAAACAGACCTTGGATGTACTGCAAATATGAGTTCTGCAAATGGACCAAAAGTGTTTGTAAGTCGTAGAATCCCTGAGAAAGCAAAGGCTTTGATTACCTCTCAGTGCAATGCTATATTATGGGAGAAGGATGAACCTCCACCAAGAGATGAGTATCTGAAGGCAATTGCAGGAATTGATGGTCTTTTCTGCCTCCTCACAGACAAAATTGATGCAGAACTTCTTGATGCTGCAGGTGAATTTTTTTAAAGAAAGCGCAAATGATAAACATAATGAAAGGTATATTAACTTAATTATTTGTACACTTCATTTCCCTAGAATAGATTAATTTATTTTTGGAAAAATTTCATCGCAATGAAATGTTGGAAAAAATGTGTTTAATGACACTTTATATTCCAAGATGATAGAGCAAATTATTGTCATAAAAAATGCACATTTGCAGCAAAATAACTCTGTCAAATCAATCAAGAAAACAGTTTAAATAGAACCTGTATATTTTGTTTCTCTAGAGGTGCTTTTAAACCTGTATAATTTTGTTTCTCTAGAGGTGCTTTTATATATGTAGACTATATTTCTTTCTTTCTTTCTTTTTTTTTTAAAGTGTATTGATCATGTTCAAATCAAAATTATCTGATGCAGAAAGATTACAATTGAATAAGAATTTAGAGTAAATAAGGGTTGAAGAAACTCCTCATCATGTTGCAAACATCTTTATTAACATAAATGATGAACATGCATGTTGGACATAGGATGGACATCGACTGAAACAATAAAGATAGAAAATAAATAACAGACTGAATGTATAACCTGACTTTAACATATAAACATACATATAATATACAGGTAACCCTTCAAGGGTAGCCAAATTATTTTGATTATAATATGTAACATTTCTAAATTTCAGGACCCAATCTTCGTGTTGTATCTACAATGTCAGTTGGATACGACCATGTTGATGTGAAGGAGTGTGCCAAAAGGAATGTTGCTGTTGGATACACCCCAGGAATCTTGACTAAGGCAACAGCAGAACTCACCATAGCGCTTCTGCTTGCTGCCACTCGCAGGCTCAAAGAAGGTCACTATTTTTAAATGTTTTCAAAATGACATTTGTCCTTCATTTTCCCAAATAAAAAGATTTCTTGTATTTTAGGTTTATAACGAAAAAGATCTGAAGAAGTTTAGTATTCCCAGGGTCAGTGTTATAAATGCAGTCCATTAGGTATTTATAATAAAATGTCAGAAAATTACTCTGGTACTCTGGCTATTCAGGGAAATAGTTCAATTCAAAAGATAAACAGGAGTTCTTCTTGGATTCATAATAGCCCTTGATCAGTGTCAGCATATTAAAGAAAAGAGAAATGCAGAAGAAAAAGGTACTTAAGGCTAAAAATAAATTTTAAATTAAGTATTGGGGTATCTGGTTTACATGAATTAATTTAAAAATTAAGCTGAACGAAAGCCATGTAAAAAAATGTTAATTTTTTATTTATTTATTTAATTTTCCCCCTTTAATTAATGTGTAATACTTAGATACAACTATGTTTAAGTAAAACTTTTTGCTAATTGTGTTGCTGCATGCATATGTGTATAACTGTTTATATGTATTCATATTGCAAAGCCTGTGCTTGACAAAATAATTTTCGATATGTATGTTCTTAATATATATATTGACTGAATAAACATTGAATTGAATTGAATTGTATTCTTCCGTAACATAAAACAGCCAATAATGAAACTGTCAGTTTTACGGTTACAAAATAAAGGCGGCTGCTTTCTCCAGCACATGGAAACAGTGAAATGTTTGCTTCAGATTAAAAGTTCAAGATGATGCAAGACGTAATGGTTCATTCCATAAAATTGTTTTTGACAGTTGTTTTGTATTTTACTTTCCAGATTACATTTAAAACTAAATGAGAAGTGAACCAAGCTTTACAACCCCTTAATCTAATGTTATATGACTAATTCACCTTTTTCCCTCTTTATATAGGCATCCGAGCAGTGGAGAATGGGGAGTGGGGAACCTGGAAACCCATGTGGCTGTGTGGCCAAGGTTTGGACGGTGCCACAGTGGGTATTGTTGGCCTGGGCCGTATTGGCTACACTGTTGCCCAATGTCTCAACCCTTTTGGAGTTGCAAAATTTTTGTACAGTGGAGGTAGAAGGCCAGACGCTGAGGTGGAACTAAAGGCAGAGTATGCTGACCTAGATAGGCTTTATGCCGAGTCTGATTTTGTGATTGCCTGTTGTGCTCTTACTCCTGAAACGGCAGGTATGTTTAACGCGGATGCCTTTAAAAAGATGAAAAAGACGGCTGTTTTTGTGAACAGCAGTCGGGGTGGGGTTGTAAATCAGGACGACTTGTGTGCCGCTCTCCAGTCTGGGGAGATTGGAGCTGCTGGCCTAGACGTGACTACACCAGAACCGTTACCGACAGACAGCCCACTGCTGCGACTGAGCAACTGTGTTGTTCTCCCACACATTGGCAGTGCTACCCACGATACCAGAGAAGCAATGGCAGTTCTTGCTGCTCAGAACTTGATCGCTGGTGTGAAAGGAGAGAAGTTGCCCAGCCAAGTTGAATAGTGGACTAGGTTAGTAAAAATCAAAATAATGAAAAGACCAAATATACCCATGATTTCCTTGCATTATCTGTGCAATATAAAATGAATATTTTGAAAATTATTTGATGAAAAGCAAATTTTTAAAGTGACTTGAGCTTTACATTTTGTGTACAAAATATTATATATATATTGCGACAATAAGACCAGAATCAGTTAATTTGGTTCTGATAGTTAAGAAATGTTATTATTTTTGCAAGTTTATTTAGTTTTATGCAACCATTTTATTTTTGTTGTTTAAACAATTAATAAGAAAACACATGTATTCATTTTTCTGCTGACATTTATTTTCGCATTTATGTTCAGTCATCAAAGATAAACAGTGTATTCCAAGCAACCAGGCATGACAATTTTTTAGATGTGTGCTTGTGTCCGACCGAGACATTTTTATACACACAGCGGGACTTTTGTTTCCAGAAAAAAATGTGTCTGTAAACAAGCTCCCGCTATAGTCCTGCCAAGATAACACTACCGAAAATTCTAATTTTAAAAACTTATTATCTCCCTTTTTAAACATAAAATCATAATTATTGACCAATGATCTTTGAAATAGGATGTCATTAGATCTCCTGTAGTGTTAGTGTTAAGTTTCTTTTTCTCATGGACTTTTCTTTGTGTACGGTTGCTCAATATCTGAGACCAGAGCTTTACATTATAAATACTATCAGATGTTGTTGTGACTAAAGACTGTAAATCTTCAATTTTACATGCTTCATATAACTGAGTATCCTCAAACGGGGATTCTTGAAATGTCCCGTTACAGCAGGTGCCGTTCTAGGTATGCACTACTGTATTCAGAATTTATTCTCAAAAGGAAACAGTTCCAGTAAACCATTGATAATGAACAATAATTTTCATTTATAAATTTGATTAACATTTGTGACAGCTGCAACTGCATTACAATTTACATGTAAGTTAATTTTCCTGTGATACTGTATAACTTGTATTAGCGCTTGACGAGGATTGTTTATTACCCAGCCATTTTATTCTAACAGGCAAGTGTGTCAGTATTCTAGCATTGTAAGCTTAGCATTAGCTGTCTTCTGTGGTGTCATTTTTATCTGAGATGAAGATTATGATTGAAGATTGTTAATACCAATAATAGTTTCAATAGAGCATTTATCGTCGATTACCGAGTTCTGCACACTAATAATGTTAGATGTACATAGTTGTGGTGCATTTGAAGTGCTAATTATACCAAACATTCATTTTTTTTAATGAACGCTTTTTTTACAATGTATTTTGTTATACTGCGATGAGCCATATGCTGTTGTTTTGAACTTGAAAACAGCAGAATGTTATTTGTTATACAGTTTGAAAATAAAGATACAAAGAAATTATTTTTGTGGTTCCATTGTCTTCTCTTATCATTGTTATTTCAAATCCAAGCTATGCCGTGATAAACATTGTCTCTGAATAGAGATAATTCTGGTCTCTTAGGCTCCTAAATCCGAATATGAAAAGTGAATATATTGTAAATGTATATTTTAAACTAAACAATGTGTAGCTAGACATACATCATCAACAAATTACAAATTTACAGTTTTATTGATTTGTGAAAAGAAAATTGTCTAAAGAGAAACTTTTTTATAATCTTTCAATTTTTATAAGAAAAATGTAATTTGATTAAGGTCTGCAAAGGGTTAAATCAAAACAAATGTTTTGATCAATTGCACTCATGCACAGTGCCAAGACAAAAAAATTGTGCTAACCACTCTACCATCCTCTACTGGATGAATGCAGGTTCAATCCCATTCATAAACTAGTGCATTTTTTTTACAGTATAATCTTTAGGCCCATTTGTTGGTCACCTAAGTCAAGATCTGTAAACTTTGCATCTTCTATCTTTCTAATCCGAGAGGGCACCTAAGACTGCCTTATGATCAACCACCGAAATGAATGGGCTTTCCCATTTGTAGTACAAATGTTATTGACCTACATGTTAATATTTTCTAAAAAAAAAATTTCAAGTTTGTTGTTATACATATTTTGAGTGTAAACGAGGTAATATTATAATAATTTCAAGACCCTATGCCTTTTTTGAAATTTTCACTAAACTGCCTAATAAGAACCTGGAAATAATATGAATCACAAACAAGAAAATGAATAGTCAATGGATTAAAACAAAAACCTATGGAGATTTATGGAGATTAATTGCCAATTTATTAAAGATAGAAGCCATATAAATAATATAAAATTGAAATGGAAATTGAAAAAAAAGACAGTTGCAAAATATGAATTATGGGTGCATGAGTTTCCTAATAGGACAACATTATTATATACAGTTGTACTAGTCTATTATTACAATAAAGAATCACTGCCTTTGACCAGATCATATAGGGAGCTAATACAAAAACACAAATTGAAATCATTATTATCATTAGAATTAATAGATATATTGTTACTAATTATTAAAAGTATAACTATTTGACTTTTTTAGTATACTGGTAACAGAACTAGAATCCACTATTGGGCATATCTAAAAAAAAAAAAAAGTAAAAAAGGGTTATGAAGGACTTTACAAAAGTAAAACACATATAGTTACTGACCAATTCATGATCAATGTGGAAAAACGTAACAGGGTAGTCAGAAATAAATAAAAAAACAAAGTATAGATCTCAAATTTATCAGATTCTGCTCCTTGATGAAAAGCACTCATAAAAATTAATGCTTGAAATAAAATAAAAAAAAACAAAAACAAACAAAAAAACAGCCATACACTTTGACACACTCAGGGTAAAATTTAGAAAAACTAGCAAAACCTTTTTATTACTGCAAATCCTTGGCTTCCTTAAAATCCTAATTTTAAAGTATCTAGAGAAATTCAAATTCCCTTTAAACTCCAGTCCCTTTTTTAGAGTATTATTATTAAGCCAAAATACATAAAAATTAATTCAACTGCAACTTGTCGTTCATGTTCCAATCAATGACATTATCTTTAATTTGCAGCAATACATTTTTTTCCCTTTAGTTTAGAATTTTCTTACTCCCACATCCGACATTAAAAAGACTCAACCATTACGTGTCTCACTAAAAGATGAGTATATATGTATAAGTACAGTGTTCAATGATAATGAAACAAAAAGAATCTTTCCATACACAAATTAAAATACATGTAATCTTATTTGTAGATAAGTTTTCAGTAGCTAGCTTCTTGTATAGTAATGCGCGACTCCAGTGGCAGAAAAAAAAAAAAGATGAGAACTTGACAAGTCTTTAATTTGTATAGATCTAGATAATGAAACAAAAAGAATCTTTCCATACACAAATTAAAATACATGTAATCTTATTTGTAGATAAGTTTTCAGTAGCTAGCTTCTTGTATAGTAATGCGCGACTCCAGTGGCAGAAAAAAAAAGATGAGAACTTGACAAAAGTCTTTAATTTGTATAGATCTATAATACAGAATAGAGTCAGATCATAAGGTGCCATATCATAGGGAGTACAATACTGTAAAACAACTAATAACAAGACAATGGGTTATTTAAATTCACTTGGTAGTACGATTCCTGTTACAATTATAGGTTATAAGGGGCAGCCATATGTTACCTTTTTGTTGTACTAGAACTAGAAGTTAAATTATATTTTAACCTTACTCTCTCGGTTACTGGCATCATTATTTGGTCCCTAGGTCTAGCTCCGCCTGGTAAAGCCTCTATAGTTGTTGGACTGCTTTTCTGTATCATGTTACAATTATACAGATTGAATCTAATACTTTGAAAATTAATGAACAAACTGTACTAATAATTAAAAATACATTTTTCTCTTGCCCCATATACATACATTGTATACGATTGTAAAAAGAACACTGCACTAGTCCTTTTTGAACGTAAAAAAACAAGCACCTAAAATGTACATGAACAGGGGAATTCTCTGTAAGAAAAATCCTGTTTAAGATTTTAAAAAATGTCTTTATACTATTTCCAAGGCACCAATTACCTGTGTACCGATTTTAACACTATGGTGGGTCAGGTATAACCCCTTCAGTAATTCAAAGTTTTGATCAAATCCCAAGCAATTCGAATTATGAGGTTTCCGCTGAATGTTCTTAATCTCATAAAGGTTATCATTTGCTATCCAACTTTTAAAACGCCTATCTAGACCTGATAGTGCATAGTAATAACATCACACTTTAACATTTTCAGAGTGGAATTATTTAAGAAAAATTACACTAAGATCTAGAGCGTATAACTCTGTGACCCAGTCTCAGATGATTCACTGCAACATGCAAACTTGAGGCATACTTATAACTTTCAAGCAGTTTCTCACAACAGTTTTGCATTTTCCATGTGTTGGTGAATGTCCTCTATTGATTTTTTGAAGTCCTGAGAAATAAAAAAAATAACAACAGCATTTAATTGTGATTATAAAGCCTTCAACAATCATACACCAGCATTAGAGTTAAATTTATATAACCATTTGCCAACACCGCAGGGGATTAAATCCATTTCTGTCTCACAGAGTTTATCTGCCTGCAACTAATGTGACCCTACTCAAACTTGTAAAAAAAATGTAACGATAAAGATGCTACATGCCATCTCTCTCCTACAAACAATATACTTTACACCCATTGGTCTGAAAGGTTTTAGAATTCTTCTTCTTCTTTTTCGTTCACTTGAAAATGACTACACAGAAAGTCCCGAATCTAGTATAATAGTTGACAGTCTTTTGAAGTTCAACCAAGGGTCCATATAGTTTTCTTTCCATGGTATGTTCTTCTGGCCAATATTTGTTTCTTGCTTTTCACCATACTATATATCAATTGGCAATTATTCTGCCTGTGGTTGGTAGCTTTTTTGGTTTCTTAATGTAGTAGCTGGGTCTCAAGATAATTTTACTTGCTGCCCCCTAGAGACAGAGCCGGAACCCCAGAACTTCTATCACAGCCAATCAACTCATAGCTATACCGAATCAATCAGTTGGAAAAATTGGGACATGATTGGGAACTCAAACATGGGACATTCTTATTTGTAGTTTAGCTTTATACTGACTAAGGTACACCCTTCCTTCTTTCCCTCTCCAATTCTGCCTTTAGTTATGAAGTTAACAGATTTTTTACAGTGAATGTGAAAATAAAGTATTAATTAAGTCAATTAAAATGAGCTTGAGGATCTAAGGTGATCAGAACTTTTTGATAATTTTAAACTAATAAACCAGGGCATTTTGCAGATAGATAGGTATAAAAAAAGGGAAAAAATGCAAGACTTTTTTTTTTTTTAAAGATTGCAAATGATGTAAATGGAAAAAAACAAAACAACATAAGATGTGATTGAACAACAACTCTCAGGAGTTAACTTTGATTGTTCCATGGATGGATGATTTGAGTCAGAAGAATGGCGTTTCTCTGATAATGAAGACATCTGACACTGTGATTAGGCAACATTTTTTAAAAATCGATTCCCTTTTCCAACCTCAACATTACTTCTCTCTGGGATATTTTCATTACATAAATGAGCAGATTTTAATGCAACGTTGTTGTTGTGTTTTTTTTTTATTTATTCAATGCAAAATTTGACTTCTCTGTCCGTATTCTCATCATTTTTATTTTATTCTTGTACGGTACACTTAAAAAAAAAGGAACACATACATTTCGGCATTTAGAAAAAAGCTTTTTGTAGCAGAGGCATTCTAAGTATGTGAAAAGCTAGTTATCTACAAAACTCACTCTGAACTGGGAGAGTGTCATCTCGACAGGCCTGCGGATCTTGTTTCCGCTAACGTCTGTGGAGACCAGATTCATCGTGACCATGATCTCGTTTAGACTGCGCACATCGTTGCTGCTGACGGCCAGACCGACCTTCCACTCCAACTCCAGGTCTGAGGTCTAGGACAGAATAATAACAATATGAAGGAAAATATTAATAATAATAACAATTATTATCGTTATTATCATTATTATCATTATTATCATTATTATTATCATTATTATCATTATTATTATTATTATTACTATTCTTATTC